>JACCPG010000188.1:19174-59590 GCA_016069955.1 Drepana arcuata
TGTTTTTAGTCTTCGTGGTTAATAATTACAAAACAAGCACGCGGTCCACCTGATAGTAAGCGGTTACCGCCACTTATTGATGTAATACAAAGGGTATTACATCCCGCCCGCGCGTTGCCAATCCTACATGAATATGAATCGTTTATTTGTATATGTCTTCACCCCATCCCACAATGATCACCAAAGTGATAGTCAGGAGTCAGGTATTACACAACATCTTTGAACCTCGGATATATTTAAGGGTGCCAACGTGTCAGATGACAAGTGTCTGAGGTGCGACTATGCATACGTCATTGAATTTCTTCCTCTTTCTCTTTGCCGTAAAGAACTTTATTTATTTGTTAGATGTGATAATCACTGTACGTTCAGAAAAACTTCTTGGTAGATTCGGGATTCGAACTTGCAAACTTCGCGTTGCAGTCACTTGAACTAGAAAAGAGTAACCATGTAGACCCACCATGGAAAAGACCAACCCGAACCGTGCACCTTTTTCGACGTTTTATAAGTGCCCATCTAGGCCTATGTGAAATAAAAATATTTTGATTTTGAATTTGATCAAATCGATCGGACGCTCAAGGACGGGAACGTCAAGAGTACTCGAAACCGACGAGCATGTATGAAGAGACTGATGAATGTGGACGAAGCGAAAGAGGTATGTAAGTCTAGAGAGAACTGGCGCTCTATACTCTCTGCCTACCCCGTTAGGGACTCGGCGTGATGATATGTATGTATGTGTATGATTTTGAACCATTCGGCCACCACCACCGTTCTTTTCGTTTTTGTAACCTTTGTCGTAAATTGCAGGTCGCGTGACCGTGGGGTCTGATCCAACGTGTGATATTTACGTGGTCGGCAATGGGGTGGCGAGCGTGCACTGCCGCGTGGAAAACTCTCACGGGGTGGTGACCCTGTACCCCCTCAGCGGAAGTACCCTGATCGACGGGCTTCCGGTCGACAAACCCACCAGGCTCTCCCAGGGTGAGATATGTGCAAGATTACCCTACTATGACCCTTTTATAATTATTATCTCTACTAGCACCCTCTTTGCGCTGGAATATATTTAAGTGCCCATGTGACAGATGACGAGTCATGACGAGATGACGAGAGCCATTTCTCAAGCACAACTGTAGCTATGTTCTAGTTTCAAAAACGAATAAAAGTTTATAATTATCTTCAAATCGATCGCTCAAGGATTGGTACTCGAAACCTGCGAGCATGTATGAAGAGATTCATGAATGTGTATGTGGCAAAAGAGGTTTTTAAGTCGTGAGAGGAATGGCGCTTTTCTGTCTGCCGATTTCATAAAGGACTCGGCGCAATTACATGTATGTCCTACAAATATTACAAAGGTTAGAGTTTGTTCTTCTTTCATGCAAAAACACTGAATAGAAGTGGATGAAAATTGGCACAGGGATTATTAGCTGAAATAACACAAATATTTTAATAGATCTTCCCATGTATATTATTTGTCTATGTCGAACAGGTAGTATGCTGACGATTGGACGGTCGAACTATCTCCGCTTCAATCACCCGGCCGAGGCACAGCTGATGAAGTCGGTCCTACCTCCCCACGTGACCATGCCGCCCGTACAGTCCTCTAACGCCCCGGGTAAGAAAGTAAAAAAAATGCACCTCATATTGCAAGACGTATAGAATTCAAATGATTCAGTGCGAACAAACGCTTTTTGTGCACATTAAATAGAGAGGGAAACGCACTTGCATCTTACTAATAATGAGAATGAGAAATTTGGTTGTTACCCAATCACGACAGAACGGCTGAACGGAATTGGATGAATTTTGGCACATGATGTTATCTCAGGAAGCTTTCTTTTCCCAGAAACTAGACCTAATATTTTGTACCCGGGTGAAACCGCGGGACCTTCTAGTGTACACTAATATTATAAAGAGGAAAGATTTCCTCTGAGAAAGAGCTCCTTTAAACTATTTAATCGATTATAAAAGTACTTTCATCTGTGGAAGACTATTTATTTATTTCAATAAAAACATAAGTTACAGCCCTGACTATTCGCTAAACATATTAAATTTTATAAGACATCATATGTATGAATGCGAATTTATTGCGAATCTACAGGACAAATATCTCGTAATAAAACATTGCATCCTCAACTTTATAAAAAACCAATGATTATGATTTATGATTTCAATTAATGATCAAATTAAATATTTCGTTTTCAGTTTACGGAAACCACCAAACGGAATCTAGCGACCAATGTTACCAAAACGTACACAAGATATATAAAGATAGTTCCTTGATGCAGCTAGACCAAGAACTGGACATGACACTCAAAGAAATGTCCAGAAAGAAACCGCCAGTCGCACCCAAAAAGCCTTATAGAGATCTTGATCAGTCCGACTCGAATTCCGACCAAGAATGTAAGACGAAAGTAAACAGTATTATGGCTAAAGTATCTAAATTCGAATACTACGCTAAGCAGCAGAAATGCGTTGGCCGAAGTCAGTTCTACACCACCACTGATAATGAAATATCTCCCAAAGTGTTCAGTTCCAACTCCTTAACGGTCAACACACCAGCTAAAGACGTGTTGGGTGGCAAAGCTGTTCCTAACTACATGGTGAAACAAGAAAAGACAGTGTTGTTAAATGATAACAACGCCATTGATCCGAGAAATTGTTCGTATGCCAACGTTGCTATTAGAAATAGAAAAATTGATGACATTGTCAAAAATTTCGATGACCCCAGAAATGATTTGAGAAGCGACTTCAATAAACCGTGTAATGACTTCAAAACCAATGATATTAGAAATGAGTTCTTTAAATTTAACGAAAAGTCGACGAATGATAAAAATGACTTAAATAAAAATTTCAACGAATCAAGGAACGATTATAAACCAGTTAATGATAGAAAGGATTTCAAATTGGCTAATGATTTGAGTAAACTGCCAAAGAAGATTAATAATGACCAAGTGAACACGGATAATAATATATATGGTAAAATCAATGTGGAGAGGAAATTTGAAAATAAAGATTCGAAAGGCTTGGAAAACGCAGAGAACGTTCCAGAAGTCACTAGAAAGGACTACAGTGGGAAAGGTTTCGGTCTGCCTTCGCCTGCTTATGACAGAAACCCACAATATTGTCCCGTGTATGCCAATAGTAATTATGATAGAAGTGCTGATGCTGAGACGAGGAGAGCTAAGGTAAGGTTTTTTTCCTTTTGGTATAAATTCTGTAATTGCTTCAATATAATTAAATAATTGTTTGTTAGCTTTTCTATTTATTGCTAGAATGCAAAAAATATTTTCTGATCCGGTTGGTAGTTCCGGAGATCAGTTATTTTGTTCTGAAAACCAAAATTCTTCAGCTTGATAAGATTATACCATAGGGCCATGGTAGCCAAGTGGTTCGAGCAGTTGCTTGCAACGCATAGATTGCAAGTGACAGTATTACTTGAGAAACGGCGATGGATTCGTCGTCTGTCACGTTGGTACCTGAATATTTCTCTGGCGAAAAGATCGTGTTGTTACATCTCTGACTACCCCTTCGGAAACCCTTGAAGGAAAGCGTGAAGATATAGAAAAATATCAACTTTAGTGTTTATACTTAATTGCGTTCAGATGTAGAGTTGATACTGAGAGAGAAAAGCGCTCTCTAGACTATCATATCTCTTTCGCTTCATCCACTTTCATGTCTTCAGTATCTCCATACATGATCGCTGATTTCGGGTGTGAAGTGTTTGTCTTAATATATAATAACTACTAAACATCGTAATAGACCAGATCACGTAACTTGGTCCGCTTTAAAAAAACAATTCTTTATTTCACTAAAAGCTTAAATATGTTTATTTTAAATCCCTAACATGATGTATTGTGTATCGCCCAAAACGTAAAAAAAATCAACTCTTATTTCACCCCCTTCAAGGTATTGCTTTAGATAAAAGATAGCCTATCTCCTTCCCCAGGAAAGAATCTACCACCTTAACTAATATCATTACGAAGTGTTCAGCCTCATAGTTCATAAAGCTACTCTCAAATTTATGAAATTACTATGGACAACATAATTAGCATGACAATATAAACAAAGCAAGGTCGTTAGCTATCGAAGAGGAACCGTGATAAGAAGGCGTAGATAACCTGAGCAAATTATAATTGAATTTGAGGAAAGAACAAGTGTTATCAACGATAGCGATTGACGTAGCGATAACAGCTACTGCAGATTTTAAATGCGGCAGTTTACTTTAGTAGTGCTTTAATTGTGAAACGGCAATGTTTAGTTGAAAAATGTATTGAAGTGTGGTGATTTGAAGGCGGAATTTGGTGGACCGCTTTTTGAGTCATGTAATTGCGCGATCTTCTTTAAAGTTAAATTAATTCTAGGTTTTAAAATATTCATAGAATTAAAGAAAATTCAATAAGAAATTGAATATCGTTATGTTAAGTAAGAATATCGTCTATATAGAAAAAAAAACACACACTTAAGTGTTTCTTGTCGGTGTATTTAATTCAACTTCTTCCACTAACCCCTGTCGAGCGCTATCTCTTCGACCTACTTATACGTTAGGACAGATACCTTCTCTTTGATCTGACTCGTGTAAATCTTGGTCGTCTTCCTTTACATTACATTACCCAGAGTGATTATCAACCAAACTAAACAGATTGAAATGATTGAAATTGTTCAGATTATCACGATTGTGTGACCCAATTACGAAGGTCTTGCAACTCTTGCTTGCGTGACGATCGCTTATCAAATTACCATTCAATCATAAAGGCTTAATCCATATGTGTTTACTTGACAACCCAATGCCAAGCAAGTATCAATTTCATTTGGTTCTTTCAATTTTAATTCGACCAATTATTATACGTAGTTATTCATTGTTTTTCGATATCGCGATTGCTTTTAACTTAATTTCACCAATTCTTGAAGTTTATCAAATAAAAGGTTTCTAGATTAGTGATTCTAGTTCAGTTCCTAGTGTTTTTGATATCGAAAAGTGTTAATAAACAAAATGACAGCGAAGACAAAGAAGGATCCATCGCAAAAACACTTGCTTAAGCTATTCGTGAATAGTCTAAAGAATAACACAGTAGCACTGAAGAAACTCAAGACGTCTATCGATACCAACAACAATAGCGACAATTTCGAAAGAGTCGTCGATATATCCAAATCTGTGAACGAGAAACTCGACGTAGTACACAAACTACGGAATGATATAAAAATATACAAAACTATAAACACGATTTTGACTAACCATTACATCAAACAAACTAGAGACCACGAGAATTCGATAAACGGTAAAATAATAAATTTGGAATGTCAAATCAAACAGTCGTACGACGATTTGAAAGCTGAGATTTCCAATATGGCCGAGCTGTGTAGTGCTGCCAGTGAGAAAAGGTCGTCTATGCAAAATAGCAACGTTATTGTTGTCGGTAACAAAGTGAAATATAATCAGTATAGCGAACTGTATATAAGAAATGAGATTTACAACACTATTATTAAGAAGATTGACAAACTTTTTTGTGGCATGGTAAGTTCGTCTACATTAAACTGTGATAAATGTGGATAAAGCGAAATTGGTCCTTAAGTCTAGATAAAACTGGCACTCTACTATCTCAGCCTACCCTAAACTTCTTGTTACTTATTGCAGGCCTACCAAGACAGAGTTAAAGAAGAAGAGCAGAAAGAGGCGGAGACAGCTCGACTTGAGGAGATACTCAACATGTGTGCTGAGTACGAGAGACAGATTTCATCTGGTAAATAACATTCTAATGTCGACTCTGTTCATTCTTTGTTCGTACTCTCTGAAGATAAGTAGGGCACAGGATCTCCTGTTCACAACTGTAGTTGCTCGACTGGGACAGTACCTTTTTGAAGATCGCAGCCAAATTGCACTGTCCCGAGGTAGTGTACTGTTCCTGCGAAAAGTCAGGTTTCTACTACAGTACATGGATTGTGGAGGCAGGAGCCGAACCCGATAGCTTGTCTTGCACGCACATAAACTATTTTTATTGCGCCTTAAGGCACTTCGTACCATCAGACAGGACCCTATGCTTGTTTGCTTTTAGTTTTATATCAATTGGGTTCAATCGCGCTTTGCGTGGATTCTTCGTCAACACTCTTTCGCTGACTATTAAACTACATTCCTTAAATTCTTGTGAGCGCTGCTATATTGCTGCGTGCAAAAACCAGTGATATAATGATTGCAGGCAACCCCATCACTCCCACAGAGAAGCGGCCTCACAATAAGATTATCACAAACGGCTCTCTGCCTCGGAGCGGTGCACTCAACAACCCCAACTTTGTGCAGACGAGCGAAGGATATTTTAAGTGAGTATTTCTTCATCTGTTGTTAAATATTTTTGGTTAAAGCGCAAGCTCTCTCTAGTCTGACAGCTCTCTGCTTCATCCTCATGTCGGATACATGACTCTCTTCATACATGCTCCTGTTTCGAGTACTCTTCAAGTTCCCATTCTTGAGACGATCGATAAGATTTAGTTACATGGATCTGAATGATATGAAGGAAAAAATTAAATTAAAGGAAGTATATGAATTATATTAGAAGAAGCAGAATTCCTCTGTCCCTCACATGTATCCTCTATGTATCCTCTATGTATGTTCCTGTATCCCTCACATGGGATAAGCAGAGAAAGCAGAGCACTAGTTCTCTTTAGACTTACAGACTTGTGACTTTCGCTTTAGTCTCTGCATGTACGGACCCTTTTCCGATTGTCTAATTTAACCTTTTATTTTCCAGGTTCGATACTAGTCAAGTAAATAGCAACTCATTGAAGAAATCTCTTCCCCTGCACAGAAATCTCTCTAGCTATGAAAACTTTGAGGTCACATCGGACCAAACCACCCCCGAAGTCACTATACCGAGCCAAAACAACTACGAAAACGTTGGGCGTATGGATGAAATTGGCATACCCGTGTTTGACGAACCCATTCACGATCTATCTAGTCCCATAATGATAAGGAAACTACACCAAAATGCAGATAATAGATTAGCTACCAATATGTCCTCGCCTGTAGGAAGTCCATACGAGAATGTTTACTTTAGAAATAACGTTTACACCAATTTGAAGCCCAAATCACCGACTACTCAAAGCCCTAGAACACGGATCAAGACGTCTTTTGCTCATAAGAATTTGACGTCGCCGCAGTATTTCGTGTTTCCCACGCCGCCTCCCAGAGACAATACAAACAAACCTAATTTCAACCCCAATGAAACAAGTAGCGCCATCTGTCGGAATAACTCCGCAGATCATAAGAAAGATGACAGCTTCACTGGAATTGAAAAACAATTGTCTCTCGAAGAAGAAATCCCTATGATAGACGATGATCTCACGAACGACATCGAATGCCGACAATCCAAAGCTGTTGATAAAAGTGATCCAGTACACGAGAAAATTGAGGAGACATCTTTGACTAAGAACCAAAGTTTCGACGACGTGAAAAAAGAATTGATGGCAGACATACCGGAGCTAGAAGAGTTTGAGAAAGACTTGAAAGAAAATAAAAGGGAGAAGATTATCAAGAATTTAAAAGAGGATTTGAAGACAATAGACATTGAAGCTGATTCAATAGACAGCGCAGTTCTGGATTGTAACATAGATGGTCTGAAAGCAAGGTATGACAAGCTTAAGGTGGATAGACGGAAATTGGTGACTGAAATACATGAGATAAAGTGTCAAATGGCTGACATAAGATCGCAGGAGGATGATATATTAAGAGAGGTGAGTGACTAAAGAAATGCTTTGATTGTTTGTTCACGGTTTTAAGACGATGATGTCATAGCCCACTAAGACCTATATATATTTTACTAGCTGTACCCAGAAATGCATCGCTGTGTAACTTTAAAAAATGTATATGGGTCCCTGGTTGGTTTGAAAACAATTAGACCCGGGTGGACAATAGGTGCCGTTGCGTTCGTGAAACTTTTTGACGTTAAATAATAATAATATATAAATAATATATCCTCACGCCTTCCCACAAGGATCCCCGAAGGAGTAGGCAGAGATGTATAGGTAATACCCACACACCCACTTTCCGCCAGAGGTATATTAGGTGCCAACGTGACAGATGGCGAGTCCATCGCCGTTACTCAAGCACGACTATACATACGCCTTTGAATGTCTTCTCAGACGTATGCAGGTTTCCTCTCGATGTTTTCCTTCACCGTAAAGCTCGTGGTGTGACTAAATATATTTATATATGTTTAGTTACCGTAACTAACATCTTCCACACCAGGATTACAGAGAATACATACTGAACGTCACATATTAAATATTCAATTACCGTTCCATGGAAAAGCTCTGCAATGAGCTCCCCGTTGAGGTTTTCCCTGGAGAGTACAGCATGGAGCATCTTCAAGTAGGGTGTGAAAGAGTGATACCCCTGGTGTTGCAAGCGTCCATAGGAGACGGTAACCGCTTACAATCAGGTGGACCGCATGCTTGTTTGCTGCCCGCGTGGAATAAAAAAAGAGGAGAAGATACGAAGAAGAGAAATAATTCGTTTTCATCCCTGGGGCTTCCTACTAATTATATTATTAATAATGTTAGAATTCTCTTACAGCTCGAAATGGAAAAAGCTCTTATTAAAGGCGAGTATGACTCAGAAATAGCTATACTGAACATAGAGCAGAAGAAAAAGACAGAGCTAGTTGAGAAAGCGAGACAGATTGAAGAGGAGATAAGACAGCTGAAGCAGACACAAGAAGCGCGGCAGAATGAGATGAGAGATCGCGTTGAAATTGCTACACTTAAAGTTGAAAGGTACGAGAACACGTGTTCATCTATATGTTTTTCCACGAAGACTACGGTAGGGTAGGCAGAGGTGTAAGATAGAGCAGATATGCCAACGTAACAGACAAGTTTATCGCCAGCCAGAGTTATATCTAAGGTGCTAACATGACAGTTGGCGAGTCCATCGCCGTTATTCAAGCTCGACTATACATACGTCTTTGAATTTCTATCAGACGTATGCAGGTATCCTCGCGATGTTTTCACTGTAATTAATTCAGGAAAATTCATTGGTACAGGCGGTAGTCGAACAGGCAATCTTTGTGTCGAAGACAAGTACACAGCCACTCTGCCACCACGGCTTTCTAAAAGTCTCGTTAGAAGCTTTATAATTCTTTATTAAATACATACATACATACACATCATCACGTCGAGTTCTTATTGGGATAGCCAAAGAGTATAGAGCGCCAGTTCTCTCTAGAGTTACATACCTCTTACGTTTCTTTTTAATAAATGACCTTACATATTCAGGCTAGAAAAAGACTTGAAGGCCAACTCGACTACGCTGGAGGAACTACAAAACGCTCAAGATATTCTAGACAATGAGACTAAAATCTTCGAAGATCTAGAATTTCAACATTTGGAAGAGGAGTCCGAATTGTAAGTATCATTATAATATACTTACATACATATCATCATGCCGAGTCCCTAACGCAGGTAGGCAGAGAGAATAGAGTGCCAGTTCTCTCTAGACTTGCGTACGGCTTCCGCTTCGTCCACATTCATCTCTTCATACATGCTCGCCTGTTTCGAGTACTTTTGAAGTTCCCGTGTTTGAGTGTCCGATCGATTTGGGTAGTCCGAACGTAATAAATCAATAATAATAAAAGCTATTACTTGTTGAAAATAGTATCTGTTCTTAAAGCAACGATATTAATTTTATATTTGAGAAAACAAATAATCGTGTTTAACACGCACGCGTCTTCAGTGGGAATTAATCCCATAACCTCTAGGTTTTGACTGTCAATTCTCTAGGTTAGGCCGTCGAATTATTAAACTTGTGTATTTTATATCATGTACGAGTAAATGTAATTGAATAATGAAACATTAGCAAATATAATTTTAACAGTTAGATTTAAAAAGTTGGGCATCGTTGGACCTTTTAAATATTGATATCAATTTACAGACTATCAAACAGAGAAGACATACAGAATGAGATAATATTGCTAACGAAAAAAATCGAAGCTCAAAAGACCAGAATACTTACACTCAAATCTGAAGCAAACAACAATTTGACATCGGCATTAGACGAGACAAAAGTACTGCATAGCAAATACGTCAAACATTTAAACCAAGTTGAAGAGTTGACGGGAAAAGTGCAAATAATCGAGAAGGAACTAAAGCCAATTGTCGCTAAATTGAATGATATCGAACGAACCCAATCACCTGATAGCGCATTCTATACAGACCAGACACGGGCGAAGTCGGGAGAGTTCGGATACTCCACGCAAAGCTCAGATGACGATATCGATATTAGGATATCCAACTTCGAAGATCACACTAAGCAGATCAACGACAAATTCAACTCTATCGACCAGATGTCCCAGTCTATGACTGTCGATATCGAGAGGAGAATTACCTGCGAAGGCGAACCATGCAGCGAAAGCCCGTCTAAGTCTTCTACTTCTTCGAAAGAGAAGAAAGGATTTTGGGAGAGGAATTTCGACTCGTTGAAACGAAAGAAGAAACAAAAGTCGCCCGAGAAAGTCGACATCATGTCGCAAAGCTTGAACGAGAATATTTTTTATAATAGTGAGAACATTGAAACCGAGTCCTTTGATCGGTTCAACAGCTTAAGACATTCCAAGAAAAAAGATAAAAAGGAAACGGGACCAATCAAAAGCAGTTCCTCGTCGAAAATTCCAACGTTCGCAGCTTTAGGAAAGATCATGAAAAAAGACTCGTTCGGCCGAAAGTCCCGAGAAAATAGCATTAAAACCGACGACAGTGAAAAAGAACCGAAAAACCGTTACTTAAAAAACCCAAAACCGATCTTAACGGAGAACAAATACGTGAAAGCAAAGTCGTTGTCTCCGGAGAAAAAAGAAGAATCTTCAATCACAGAGGAGACTTCAGAAGACTTAAAAGAGAATGAAAAAGGAAGAGTAACGTTCGACATTCCAACCAAGTCTGGTGGTAGCAAGCCAAAGATTCTGCACAGGAAGAGCTGTGGCGACGAACCGAACACGAAAAGTGAATTCCAGAAGATTTCAGACACTAACAAAATTCCATCGCAAGATGACATCGACAGGATTTCCAAAGTGACCATAGACGCGCCGCTCCTGCCCAGTGACACTGATATGAACTCCTTGGGCAAGAGGACCCTGGACAGCCTGATGGAGGTCGAGAGGAGACGGCTGGAGATGTTGGAGGAACAAGGTAAAGACATATTATGTACATATAGACTCTTGATACATGACTTCTTGTAAAATGTAGTAGTTGTATATATATATATATATATATATATATATATATATATATATATATATATAATATATATATATATATATATACATCCTACCTTCCCACAAAGCCCCGAAGGGGTAGGCAGATATGTATAGGTAATACCCACACACCCACTTTCCGCCAGAGATATATTTTAGGTGCCAATGTGACACCTAAAATTTAAAAATTTTACCCCCCATCCCCCGAAATGGAGAATTGGAGAAAAGCATTAAAGCTTGGGCTTTGCCCTCTGTATTACAATCGTCCATAGGCGACGATAACCGCTTACTATCATATCTATAAATAAGATCCTTTGGGACAACTCCACACAGATTGACCTAGTGCCAAACTATCCAAAGCTTGTAGGCACTGTGGGAACTATACAGCGATATACATAGGACATCCGGTACAAAATATGGTACAGATACTCCTGTTCCGCCCTCAGCGAGAATCGAATCCGCGACCTCAAGTGTCGCAGCTATCTTATCACTAGATCAGGAGTCCGCCGAATCTGAATATAACATCATCAAAACATATAGAGCGCCAGTTCTCTCTAGACTTGCATACCTCTGTCTCTTCTTCCACATTCATCAGTCCCTTCATACATGCTCGACGGTTTCGAGTACTCTTGACGTAAGCTTTGTAGACGGCGATAACCTCTTTCTATATTTATAGGGTGTCAGGTGATAGAAAACGAGCGGGAGAAGATCTCGGAGCTGAAGAGGCGAGCCCAGGATGAGACCAAGAAGCTTTGGGACCAGAACCGCAGGGAGCAACGGGGTCTGGAGGAGTTCAGCAGCCTGCCCGTGCACCTGGACCATGTGGAGTTCGACAGCTTCATGCCGGGAGATTCTGTCTTCGACGAGAGGTGAGTCTCCATATTGGTTACTCTACCATCAGTTTTACCTTATACTTTGACTTGCTAATGCTTTCTTGTGCATGATGATATCTATAGCCTCACTTCAGCCCATAAGGATCCCCGGAGGGATAGGCAGAGGTTGTTCGCACACACCCACTTTCCGCCAGAGATGGGTATATTTTAAGTGGCAACGTAAGTAACTCAAGCACGACTATACAGGCGCTTTTGAATTGCTTCTCAAACGTTTCCTCTCGATTTTTTCCTTCGCCGTAAACCTCGTGGTGTGAGTTATCACTGTACTTAAGCTCGGAAAATCTAATTGGTATTGGAATTTGCGATTTTTGTATCGCAGGCAACTAACAACTCGACCGACTCGGCCACCACGGCCTTATAGATATGTATGTATATGATCTTGTCGTATCTAAAGTTTCGGTACAAAAACTCTTGAGGTCCCGTTTTGGCGTCTGTCATCTTAATAATAATAAATAATAATATATCCTCACGCCTTCCCACAAGGGTCCCCGAAGGGGTAGGCAGAGGTGTATAGGTAATACCCACACACCCACTTTCCGCCAGAGGTATATTAGGTGCCAACGTGACAGATGGCGAGTCCATCGCCGTTACTCAAGCACGACTATACATACGCCTTTGAATTTCTTCTCAGACGTATGCAGGTTTCCTCGATGTTTTCCTTCACCGTAAAGCTCGTGGTGTGACTAATCACTGTACTTAAGTTCAGAAAAACTCATTGGTACAGTCGGGATTCGAACTTGCGACCTTTGCGTCGCAGGCAACTGTTCGAACCACTCGGCCACCACGGCTCATCTTAATAGCTATACAATATACGAGAACATATAAACGAACACCACTTGCCCCCCTTAAGTAGATGTAGGTCAAACATTGACGTGACACACTGAAAGTTTCAGCTGGACAATGGGTAGGACGAGGCGACAGCCTGATTAGATAACAGTACGCAGTTGTGACTTGGCCGTCGCGGAATACGTACGCTTATAATTATATGGTTTATTGGTAACCTACACTGGCTTAAAACGGGATTTATTTTGAAAAAAAAACAGTGTATAGTGATTTGTTGTATTCATAATATATTCTTAAAATGTGACACATATGAAACCGCATCGAAATTGAGAATTATCGGAGATCCTTAAATATATATCTAACTGAATGTGAACCACATCGAGTTTAGTTCAGTAGTGTTGAACTTTGTGAGCCATACACACGCGGCGATGCCTTGTTTGATATGTAATGATATATTTGTTATGAGCTCAGATGTGTGCGTGTGTAGTACTTACGGTTATAGAACTTTATTTCTCTTGGGAATTTACAAACTCAAGAATTTACATGTTAGTGTAGTGTCGGAAAGCGTTTGGTATGAACACTCACAGGTTGTCCTTAGCGTCTAGATTACGGTGACCGCTTACCATCAATGGGGCCGTAAATCAATACATATAATAAACATGTTAATAAATATAAATAATAAATAAATAAATGTTACGGATCGCACATGTTAAGACTACATGAAAGATATATGAGAAAAAATATGATTGGGACCTTTATCAATGCAAATAGCACTCAAAACAACCCAAAAGATCGTTGTCTGTTTATCTGTGTGTTTGTGCACGCTAATCTCAGAAACGTCTCATCCGATTTATATGTGGTTTTCACTAATATATTGTAGTAAGCCTCACTTATTATATCCAAAATAACCCAAAAGCTATATCCAAAAATGCTGCTCAAAGTTACTATTCCACGCGGAAGAAGTTGTGGGCACAACTAGAAATATATCTCTGGTGAAAAGAAGATGAAGTGAAGAGAAGCCTTTGTCATCGTCATCGTTGTAGTCGAAATAATTAGTAGGTACTTTGGATCACGTGACAGTCCAATAGTCCTTATGATGCACACTCTGCCCTCAATATTAGAACAAGCGTTGATTGTGACACGAGAATTGTCCGTAATGAAACAAAATTGTATCAATTTATATGCTTTGATTGAAGACCATGACATCAGGATACATTCTGAGATTCATAGCGGGTATTATTGAGAATCGTGATGGCATAGTGTATAATCAGTATTTAACAATATATTCGGATCCGCGACCCTTTTAGCTAAATAATATTAGCGACCTGTAAGTAAGGCTTAGAAAAAAACAAACGAATCTGTGGCGATATGTTAAACGCTACCTCCGTTACTGGTCCACATACCTTCATACCACATAGATACACGTACCTGGTGACTCTCGACAGTACATATCATCACGCCGAGTCCGGGGTAGGCAGAGAGTATAGAGCGCCAGTTCTCCCTAGACTTGCATAGCTCTTTCGCTTCGTCCACATTCATCAGTCTCGCTTGCTCTCCGGTTTCGTCAGTACATCCTAACTTATATTTATGTTATAAATAAAAATAATATATCCTCACGCCTTCCCACAAGGGTCCCCGAAGGGGTAGGCAGAGGTGTATAGGTAATACCCACACACCCACTTTCCGCCAGAGGTATATTAGGTATGTTATAAATGCGAACGTTTATATATGTTTTTTTTATTTTTATTTATTTTATATATGTATGTTTGTTACTCAGTCGCGCCAGAACGGCTTAACGGAATTGAATGAAATTTGGCACAGAGATAGATTATTAGTTGGTTCAACGCATAGGATATTTTATATTTTTTACTAGAAAAATTTACCATTACAACCAAATATTACGCGGGTGAAAAGTTTAGCTGCCTATACATGTACATTTAATTGGTGCGTCTGTTTGTGTGTTGCAAGCGTCCATAGGCGGCGGTAACCGCTTACCTTCAGGCGGGCCGCATGCTTGTTTGCCACCCAAGTGGCATAAAAAACAGCCTTCTACTAATCAAACCATATCAAGCTTATTTTTTGTCTCAATCTGGTATATAGGTATGAAGAACTGTAATAAAGGCCGTACAAATAATTTTACTCAAGTAATTGAGTCAGACGACTGAAACCGTGGGACAAACCTGTATGTGTATTTATATGAGTCAGTCAATAACAAAGTCTTTAGAGGGCACTACGTATGCAAGCACGTCGCCTTATCTAGCTTGTTATACCTAAATGGTAAGTGTCACTCCCCACTGACACGATAAGGATCCCGCTGGGGACTAGGTCGGATTGACACTGTGTAATTAATTAATGCAATCTGTATATATAAATAAAATGCGGTAGGCAGAGGTGTAACGCGCTCTTTTTGCCGGATTTATGTGCCTACGTGACTGATGGCGAGTCCATCGCCGTTTGCCTGCATACGTTTGAGAAGAAATTCAATGATTAATATGTATATCCTTCACGCCTTCCCGCAATTGTTCCCGAAGGGGTCGGCAGAGGTGCACCCCCTTTTCGTTGGAGTTGTATTTGGATATCAACGTGACAGATGGTGAGTTCTTCGCCGTTTCTCAAGCACGACTATACATACGGTATTGTACGGTTTATCTCGGACGGAAAGTGGGTGTGGGGGTACTACCTGTACACCTCTGCCTACCCCTTCGGCGACTCTGGTGGGAAGGCGTAAAGATATATTAGTATATATATTTACGCCTTCCCACCAGGGTGGATTAGTATCCACACTGACAGTCCACGAAAACAAATTAATTAAATAATCTATTTAAAAATAACCACAGAAAACAGTCCAAATTTATCTGTTTCAGAAACGAATGCAACCACAAAAAGTTTTAAAAATATGCTTTCTTAAATTCCAATGGATGTTTCCGCCCGGGCACGTGGGTACATTAATTCTACTCTGTTTATTTACGCTGGCACTTGAGAAATAGACTTCAATCAATGTATTTTTTTCTAAACAACTAACATTTACATAACATCACGCCGAGTCCCTGACGGGGTAGGCAGAGTATAAAACGCCAGATCTCTCTAGACTTACATACCTCTTTCGCCTCGTTCACATTCATCAGCCTCTTCATACATGCTCGCCTGTTAACAGTTAACCATTATTTGGTTAAGCAGCAGTTAATATGTAAGTAGTGCAAAGTAGTGGTGGCCGAGTGGTTTGAATCGCCTGCAACATAAAGATTGCAAAGTCGAATCCCGATTTCCGAATCCTGTACTAATGATTTTTTTCTGAACTCAAGTTTTACGGTAAAAGAGAACATCGATAAAAACCTGCATACGCTTGAGAAGAAATTTAGTGACGTATGTGTAGTTGTGCTTGAAAAACAGCGATGAACTCTCCATCTGTCACGTTGATATCTAAATATAACTCCAACGAACAGAGGGTGCACCTCTGCCGACCCCTTCGGGAACCATTGCGGGAAGGCGTGAAGGATATATATATATATATATATATATATATGTTTATTATTAATTCCAAGTGGACAATGTCGGTAACAGCTGGTGGCTCACTTAAATATTTTGACAGCCGGCAAGTCTCATTAGGTACAGTTAACTCTGTATTATTACAATATGCTTGTATAATGAACTAGGCAAATAATGAGCTAACACATCTGGTTCTCGATGTACGGAGGAAGTTTACAATACTGCCGGGTACTGTACAGTGATGAAAACGATCTATGCTAATATAATTAGCTAACTATGCCCCTCGGTTACACCCGTGTATTTCGTTGGTAGATTGATTTTCATTTTATTCCTGAAATGAAGCCAATTTTCATCCAATTCCGTTCTGTACTTTTTGCGTGAAAGAGGAACAAATATCCTCACGAACTCATATATATGGGGTAGGCAGAGAGAATAGAGTGCCGGTTCTCTCTAAAACTACATACGTCTTTCACTTCGTCCATATTTATTTTTATTTTATTTTATTTATTTACACACACACTTTAACATCCTTACAGTAGGTATACCAATATGATGCTAAAAGAAATATTATAAATAATATAAAAAAATATAAATACATATCCACCAGTCTCATAAATGCTCGTCGGTTTCGAGTATTCTTGACGTTCCCGTCCTTGAGCGTCCAATCGATTTGATCTAGGTAGTTGAAACGTGGTTATCCTCTGCCTCTATGAGAACTAGACAACGATATACATACACAAAATGTTAACATAGACATCAGGAACAAATACTCGTGTTTGAAAATATCTTCCCACAGCATGAACCTTTCGGAGTCAAGTTTCGCAACCATCCAACAACTAGACCAGACGGTATTCAAATAAGATCATGACTGTTGGATAAAAATCGATCTTACTTATAACCCAAGGTCTAACGATTAATTTAACCTGACGCGTAATTAGTATGCTAAACGATACCAATTGTTATTTCGACTCAGTGTAATGCAATGCTATATTGTCTTAGTTGTCAAACGTAATTGGACTTAATATAAAATTGTACAGCGGTCATAATTGCTTGGTAAAAACTCTTGAGACACCGACATGCGTTCACGTTTTTAGTGCCTGTGTAGAAGCGATCCTGTGCTAGTTAAAATATGTCGAAGGTGAAGAATAAAAGCGGCCTCTTATGTTGGTAAGTATTGCCTATAATGAGGAATTTATAAAATATATAATATAGGTCTCTTCTGCCTACCCCGTGAAAATACACTATTGAAGAGTCTGTTTGTAATACCGAAATAAAAGTTCATATTTTTTCTAAATTCATATAAGTATAAGACATAAGAGACTGATGAATGTGGACGAAGCGAAAGAGGTATGTAAGTGTAGAGAGAACTGGCGCTCTATACTCTCTGCCATCGCTTAGATTATCTAATCATATTCTTTACTCCCAGTTTTCCGTGTGTATATTGAGTCACCGCAACCGTCTAGCTGCTTGGAATAATTTGGCTTTAACTAGTTGATGAAATAATGTGGTTTTTTGTTTCAGTTCGGGGCTTATGTCATCGTCTATAGAAGAGGTGAGTGCAATTTCAATGTTCTACTTCATACTGCAAAAACATGAATAATGCTTGAAGATTTTGGTTACCGTCGCCTATGGACGCTTGCTCCACCTATCATGAAATCCGCATGAAAATCCGTTCAGTAGTTTAGCAGTTTAGTAGCGAACAGACGCGGCGGGGAACTATGTTTTATAATATGTAGTGGCTAGCCCGTGCCCCCCGTTTTCACCCGCGTTAAATGATATATCATTGGCAGGTCTCTTTTCTAAAACATAACATATCATATGTATAGTAACATATCCTGTGTACCAATTTTTATTCAGCCCCGTTCAGCCTCTCTTACGTGATTAGAGTAACAAAAATTCCCACAGACCTCCACATTAATAAAATTTGTAGAATAGAACAAATATTTAAACACAAACTATGTGGCTCAAACCATTTACAGGCGAGATGATGTGATGAAGAAGCGTGGTGGCCGGCACAATTTGCAATCCTGACTGTACGAATGTGTTTTTCTGAACTTAAGTACAGTGATTAATAACACCACAAGCTTTACGGTGAAGGAAAACATCGAGAAGACATCTGCATACGTCTCAGAAGCAATTCAAAGGCATATTTTTAGTCGTGCTTGAGTAACAGCGATGGACTCGCCATCTGTCATGTTGGCACCAAAAATATATCTCTGGCGGAAAGTGGGTGTGTGGGTACTACCTATATATCTTCGTCTACCCCTTCGGGATCCCTTGTGGGCGAGTCCATCGCCGTTACTCAAGCACGACTATACATACGCCTTTGAATTGCTTCTCAGACGTATGCAGGTTTCCTTTCGATGTTTTCCTTCACCGTAAAGCTCGTGGTGTGACTAATCATACATTTATATTATAACTGTTAATATTACTATAGATTCACTTTTCCTGCTACGCCATGTGTAACGAAATAGTTGATTTGTAAATCTATGACACGGCATAAAGAGCTCAATCAATATATCTACTAATCTTATCAAAGTTACCTAACTACCGGTTTGTACTTCAAGGAATGTGTCTCTGATACAAATGCTATCAGATATGTGGTGTATTTGTCCTCTATACTTACTGAAATGTAACATTATTTGTCGCTTTCCAAAAATTATGATGGTTTTACTTTTTTAAGTCTATAGGCAGCGATTTCTGCCGCCTCTGCCGATCCTCTGCAACACCAAATCATAATAAATACCTCGGGACAATTCCACACAAATTGACCTAGCCCAAAATTAAGTAAAGCTTGTGTTATGGTAACTAGACAACGATATATTAACTTATATATAAATATATACATAGATGCATAGGACATCCAAGACTAAGGAACAAATAATCGTGTTCTTCACCCAAATATCTGCCTTCAGCGGGAATCGAACCTGCGACCAGACGGTGTCATGATTTGTGTCGCAAAATATAATGCAGATATATAATTTACGTCAACGTCATAATTTTTGAAGATATTTCAACGGCTTTCAAGGGGAAATTTACAATACATCATAAATCTAGGTCTAGACGTCTCTAGACGTCGGGTAGATACTAGACTATTGATAGGTCTGACTTACAAGCGGGGTATAGTAATATGTTTGAACCACAAAAGGAATTCGCAATTAATAAAATTTAGGTTGATTTATTTTACCTTATCCTGAGTTCCATACATTATTGCTACCTAACCAAACATCTCAGATACGTTTGCTTAGCATATTAATGTGCCTGGCTTGGCCTTGGTCTCGCCATTGCCTGGTTAAGTAGCAAAGTTCCCGGAACTGACGGTACGTGAGACAAAACAAAAATTATAGCGGCAATAGAATACATCACCTGTGAAAATTTCAACTGTCTGTAACTATTATGAGATTCAGCCTGGTGACAGACGGACAGCGGAGCCATAGTAATAGGGTCCCCTTTTGCCATTTGGGTCCGGAACCCTAAAAAGAAAGCCTATCATCTCCTTTTTAATTTTTAGCCGTGTGTAGCATTATATACGCCTTTGAATTTCTTCTCAAACTCGTCACAATGTTCACGATCGTCGTAAAGTGGGTTTGAATCCGTAATCGTCGTTAGCTGCTTTAAAATCCGCCTCCACCCCACGTAAAGGGAATTTAAAAAGAAATACCTTTGGGGAGATCCACAAATTACGTGAGGTGTTTAAGGGGGAGGGGGGGTCGAGCCAAATCTCATCTAATCTTACGTTGGAGAGAGGGGGGGTCTCGGCAAATATCACGCAATTTTTTTTCTTATTGAAACAAAAAAAACTATACTATTTTGACCCATTATCCAGATTCTAAAGTCGTCCCGGACAGAAAGTCGCCGTCGGGAATCGTAAGAAACTGTAGATTTCCGAAGAACCCGAAGATTCCCGACGGCGACTTTCTATCCGGGACGACTTTACATGCTTAAGATTTAAGCATAACTGTAATACGATTAAGATCATTCACTAATTCATTCGAAAGAAAATGATTTCATTCATACTTCGACGTTATACATTACTACTGACTAACATTTTGAAAAATCTCACGTGAGATTGGGGGATGGGGGAGGGGGTTGAATAAAATCTCACAACATCTCACCAGGGGGGGAGGGAGGGACAGAAAATTCAAAAAAACACCTCACGTAATTTGTGGATCTCCCCTTTTAAGGATATGCCTAATTTAACCACTGCCACCACTACCTTCATGCTCATTAATAATAGTAATAATATATCATGTTCAAGCCTTCCCACCAGCCCCAAATGGCTTAGTACAGTCAGGCGAACGAACTTGCAGTCTTCGTTTTGCGGGCAACTACTCGAACTACTCGGCCGCCATGGCTCTCCCATTATGGAACGTAAATATAGACAGGTCTCTAAAAATTACTCGGAAGACGAACGGAAAGGAACAAATTAAATTAACTTTTACTATATTACATCCTTTTCGGAATATTCTTTCGTAGTTTGAAGTGGTGATGATATGTGATTTCCTGATTAGTCTTTGTATTTTTAACGTTGTAACAGGATATCGTCGACTGGAATTATTTCTAAATAGCAACCCGTCCTGGCTTCGCACGGGTGGACATTGTTTTTTTAAGCATCTTGGCATAATGGTTTTTTTCATATTTTTTTTTTATATTAATCAGTGATTATGTAGCATTCAAATGCTAATATCATATATAATAATTAAAATCATTCATGCAGTTTCCTACAAACATACCTACATATAAATCTTTCCTCTTTATAATGTCAGTATAGACTAATGGTGCCACGCAGCTTCACCCGCTGAAAACTTGATTTCTATGATAGTTGTGAAGCGAAAGGCTGCAACTGCACCGCGAGGCCGTGGGCGGTGTGGGCCACATGCCGCCTCTGTCTAATGTACATGCTCTGCTAATTCTGAAATCTGTCCCATCTTTCCGTCCGATGAGTTAAATGAAAGTAGCATCAATTCGATTTTATTTGTTGTTGGTAAGCGTATATCATTATATATTATCGTCGTAAAGTGCCTACCAAATTGCACTGTCCAAATCGAAACTGACAAGCAATCATTAAAGTCCCAAAGTAAATGAAACGGACAGAAATAATGTTGCTTTAAATAACATTTATAAACGTGTAACAATAATACATCTGCGTCTACATGCCGTCAGGGCACGACTCCTATACCTTCGTTTTTTTATGCACTGAACATAATGGTATTGACGGACCGCCGCTGAGGAACGAGGGGTTGCGTGGGGGTTGCTAGTGTTTTCTATAAACTTAAGTACAATACTATTTATATATTACATATATACTAAAAACTAGCTGTCCCGCCTAGCTTCGCCCGGGTGAAATAGTAAAAAAAACACGATTTTAAACTATTGCTTCCCCTATCTCCATAGGTTATCGCAATAGTTTTTTTTTTTTTTTTCTATTTATTATAGGAGTTTTGTCGCATAGCGACTATGTCACGTGTTATTAAAAAAGCTGTTCTTAGCTAAACTCTACGCCGCGTAAGGCATACTCCTACCAAATTTCAAGTCAATTGGCCTTATAGTTCCTGAGATTTCGTGATGAGTGAGTTCACAAATGGGATCTCCGATATATATATATATATATATATCGGTAATAACTATAGCAATATAACATGCTATATAAAAAAGTGGTGGGCGAATGGTTCGAGTAGATGCCTGATATATGTATGCGTGTATAGCCTATAAGCCTTAATAAAGAAGCTATACGTGTTTGAGATAAGCACGATCAAACAAACATACATACATACATATCATCACGCCGAGACCCTAACGGGGTAGGCAGAGAGTATAGAGCGCCAGTACTCTCTAGACTTACATACCAATTTCGCTTCGTCCAAATTCATCAGTCTCTACATACATGCTCGTCGGTTTCGAGTACTCTCGAGTTCCCGTCCTTGGGTGTCCGATCAATTTGATCTAGGTAGTTGGAATGTGGTCTTCCTCTGCCTCTTCTTGCATACGCCTTCGCAAACAAACAAACCGACAAAAACGAACTGCCACTTTATCATAATACATATAATATAATAATAGTTTTGTGTGTTTATTGGCTTGTTTGTGGTCGCAATGAATAGCTAGCGAACTATTTTAGTCATTCAGGTATAAACACTTCTGTCTGCGCGTATCCGAACAATTTATGGATGTTTGAATGACGTCATTAATAACATACCAGAGTGATTGCTCCTTGCATTTTTCTGTTGCAAAGTATTTCACGTGAGCTTAGCACTAAGTCTTCGGGCTTAACACTAATAATCAGCGCAGTTTGCAATAAAATGTAAAGAAATATGTATGTTATTGTGTTAAGATTAAACATGAGCGCAAAATGAGATAGCTAATGTACAACTAGCTTTATGCATCGTCTGCGCGTGCGCATGCAAATACTCGAAAGATTATTTTCTAGGTTCTTTGCACTACTAAAATTGTACAAAAATACTAGGCTTATATATTTGTTATAGATCACTGTTTATTGTTTAATGACACTGATGTGGCGAAGAAGTAAGCGGTGCTGATGGTAAGTGGTTACCGCCGCCGATTATATCGCCGATACGTTAAGAGATGCCTAGATACGTGACGGATGGCGAGACCGTTGTTGTTACTCAACTATACATATGAATGAATTTCTTCTCAGACGTATGCAGGTTTCCTCTCGATGTTTTCCTACACCGTAAAGGTTACGACACATTATAACATCCAAATTACAAAAAAAACACCATTGGAAGTTATATTATTACGGAGTAAATTTTTTTATATGTTATATTTTAATTTAACTCGGGTGAAATAGCGGGACATAGCTAATATATGTCAGTACAAACGTTATTTGTGTTACATATTTATATGCACGTGGTACTAAATACTTGGTATTATTTTAATTATTAAGTCCATTGTATGATTCCTAAAAAAATATTTAAAAAAGTTATAGTCGTAAAAATATACTGGCCATCAAATGTTCTAATTATCTCATCAAAACGAACCATACTCTGGATTTTTAATTACTGCAAAAGCCGTGCTAGTGTGTTATAAATAAAAATACATTCATTAACACCATAACACCATCTCAAGATCACACAAATAAACATGATTTTTTTGAATTCTCACTACGTGTCTGTTGAGTCCGGCCGAACGGCGTGGTAGCGCGTGCCCGGATTGCTTTAAAAAGAAAAACGCGCGGGAGAAGGGCGTAAAAAAAGATTTTTGACAGATAGTTGGCGCGAGTTTTTGGAATAAGTTTGAGTGTAATGTAATAGCCGGTGAATCTGTGCATGTGCAAATATTACGTTGGTTTTGGAAAATATTTTCTTGTCTTGTTTTTTTAAAATGGAAGTGCGTTCATACGATCATATGATCCACGAGTGAGCATTCGATAGTAAAAAATTGTTACGAACAAAATTTATAATCACACAAAATTTGTTCTTAAACGACTTTTTTAATTTTAATATAAAATATATAATAAAATAATTGACTATTTGCTTAAGAGCTATTCCAAAGGTTTTAATAATCTTTACGCTTTCCCACAAGGATCCCCGAAAGGATAGGCAAGGGTATGTAGGTAGTACCCAGGCACCTACTTTCCTCCGGAGATATAATGTTCTAATGTGTATTTTTAAAAATAAATAAATAAATAAATAATTTAGGTGCAGGTTTCCTCTCGATTTTTTCCTTCACCGTAAAGTTCGAAGTGTAACTAATCACTGTAGGTAAGTACGTATGTAAGTTCAGAAAAACTCATTGGTACAGTCGGGATTTGAAATCTATGAGTTGCAGGCGACTAGAACCTCAATACAGCTCAATAAAATAAGTGAAAAATCTCGGGGAAATAAAATCTTCGGGAAAATATATTATTCTGCAATAGTATAAAACTGTGTCGCAGCCATTATTACCATTACCACTCATATTTCACGGTTACAAAAGTACACATAAAATTAATTATGTTTGATGTTCTGTGAAAAGAGCGCCAGTTCTCTATAAAATTACAAAGCTCTTTCGCTTCGTTCCAGTCTCTTCATACATGCTCGCCGGCTCCGAGTACTCTTAACACATGCACATTTCCGCCATAATTTACTTGCTATGTAGGCTTGATTATAAACAAATCTCTGCGTCACACGCGCTCTGAAGATATACTCGTATTCGTAAACACTCGAGAGCAAGAGCGGTCGAATCATAGCAAAAGATGAAATTAATTATGTATACAGAGATTAATTCAAAAGAGCCGTTCAAAAAAGCCGCGGTGGCTGCTGGTTCGAGTAGTTGCCTGCGACAGAAATATCGCTAGTTTTAATCCCGACTGTAACAATGCGTTTTTCTGATCTTAAGTACAGTGTATAGTCACACCATGAGCTTTACGGTAAAGGAAACATCGAGAGGAAACCTGCATGGGTGAATGGGTTGTACCCACACCCACTTTCCGCCAGAGATATATTTTAGGTGCCAACGTGACAGATGGCGAGTCCATCGCCGTGACTTAAGCACGACTATACATACGCCTTTGAATTGCTTCTCAGACGTAAGGTTTCCTCTCGGTGTTTTTCTTCACCGTAAAGATCGTGACTAATCACTGTAGGTACTTAAGTTCAGAAAAACTCATTGTTACAGTCGGGATTCGAAATTGCGATCTTTGTGTCGCAGGCTCGAACTCGAACCACTTGGCCACCGCGGCTTTTATGTGAAATAAAATATTTTGATTTTGAAATGTGGGAACAAGTAGGGGTCCCTGGGAGCTTGCATCGTCAGCGCTGCCTAATACCTTTGAGGTACCTGTCCACCACATTAGAATCCTTATGCTTGTGTGAATATATAAGAATAATAGTAGTAACACATGCTGACATGATAAATAGTGAGTAATCTTTCGACAAGATCCACACCCACAGAAGAACGTCAACAGACCTGTGGCTCAAATTATAGAAGGCAGGAACAAAGCTATTCTCTAGCTCTTTAGAACATTTTAAAATACACAAGTACCACTAAATACCTCTTGTCTATGCCAAAAGCCGACGTTTAATCGCTGGGTATTTTGATAGAAAATTTACGACGTCATAGCTATCTGCGTGGGCGCACACACAAGCGCCTGACTTTACACGTAGACAATGCGTCTTCTTATATCTTGCAACGGTATCGAGGAATATCGAGTTGTCTTTATTTACAACTAGCGGCCCGTCCCGGCTTCGCACGGGTGGACATTTATTATTAAAACATTGTGGCATATTTTTTTTCTTACAATTAAATATTTAATCACTGAAAAATGAATTTTTAATTTTTTTAAACTAAAAACTGAATTTTTAATATCAGTCCAGTACTATTTGAGCCAATTCCTAACAAACGTACTTACATACAAATCTTTCCTCTTTATAATATAAGTATAGACTAGCTGTCCCGCCCAGCTTCTAGCGGGGGTAAAAGTAAAATATTAATTGCGAAAGTGAAAGAAAGGTGCAGTTTAGAATTTAACCCGTTCTCGAATCCACTTTAAGACGCACAGAAAGGGACAGCTTCGGTGAAAAGTTAAACTTCCCGAAACGCGATCGCAGCGCCACCTATCGGGTTCAATTGTGAATTTAAACCATTCTCGTATCCACCTGATGACACACAGAAAATTTAATTAAAAACGGTCCTGCCGTTTACGATTCTATAAAGGACATACAGATAAACATTAATTTATATATATAAGAAGATAATACATACATACATACGCCAAGTCTCCAATGTAGGCAGGCAAGGCAGAGAGAGTCCCCAGCCCAATCTCATCGAATCTTGACTGCACCTATATGATTTTCTGAACTTAAGTAAGCTTTAAGGTGTAGGAAAACATTGGGAGGAAACCTGCATACGATTGAATAGGAATTCTAAGACAAATGGATTGTATTTATTTAAAGTTGTCCTTGGTTACCTACACCTAAAAATATCCCCAGCGATGAGAGGGTGTTGTTCCATCTCTGCCCACCCCTTCGGGGGCCCATGCGTTCAGGTCCGTAGGGGCCTTATTAATACTGACTCTGCCCTCGACATGCCCAGTCCAATTACTATCGTATAAATACTTTCGACGTTTTGAGTAAATTTAAAAATAAATTGTTTGGGTTGTAATAAATGACTAATAACCTTGAAATCTGTATATGTATGAGTTTGAGACTGTCTTTAAGAAACATTATTTATCACAAACGTACATTGTATAAAGAACGCTTCCAATTTTTTACATAAAAAAAAGAAGACAAGATTATTAAATATTTCAATTACCTCCAGCGATGTACAATATCTGAACCAGTGACATTAATATAAATGTGTACCATAGTGAATGACAAAGATTAGATGTATATGACTTGTAGTGTGAGAGCGAGACGGCAAACAGTAAGCAAAAGACCAGTATGTCCGTGTGGCTAACATTGGTAAAGAGTTCGCACTGGGGTCTTGCGTGCGCGCCGAAACCTATTTTCGTGAGTATGCAGCCTTTTACAAACACCTACCTCCGTAGCCAAAAACCTTATCTGTTCACGGTCATGCTATAAAATATGGCAATTTAATAACAATAATAATATTTTATTAGAGATATCAAAAATCACTATTTCGTAAGTAAACACAGAATAACTTAAAAAAAAGAGCCGTGGTGGCCGAGTGTTTCGAGCAGTTGCCTGCGACGCAAAGGTCGCAAGTTCGAATCCCGATTGTACCAATGAGTTTTTCTGGACTTAAGTACAGTGATTAGTCACACCACGAGCTTTACGGTGAAGGAAAACATCGAGAGGAAACCTGCATACGTCTGCGAAGAAATTCAAAAAGGCGTATGTATAGTCGTGCTTGAGTAACGGCGATGGACTCGCCATCTGTCACGTTGGCACCTAATATACCTCTGGCGGAAAGTGGGTGTGTGGGTATTACCTATACACCTCTGCCTACCCCTTCGGGGACCCTTGTGGGAAGGCGTGAGGATATTTATATTTATTTATATAGAAATTACATTTAGTCATCCTCTTCACGAGGCAACTCCATATTGGGGAAGCATCGCTTCTGCCAACGTTTTTGGAATACTGTTTTGGCTTCACCTCACTAGACGACTCTTTCTTATTGTGGCATCGTTGCCGAAAGAGTTGCAAATGGGATTTTGTCTCCGGGCTCTTTTGTTTGTAAAGGTATCTAATACCCTACTGGTAACATTGGAGAGGTAGTTGTACCACTGTAAGCGACCTTAGTACAAGTAGCGGCACGTAACTTGAGCGCTGAACTATGGGCTATATAGGAAATCATATTCAGATTTAACGCACGTAGCAGACACAGCAATAGATAGTGCCATCCACGAAGACGAGCCCCACAAATTTCCAGTAGGAGGGTCACGTGATGCGGTGAGTAGTTATGACCCGACTCTATTAATTGTAGTCTGAATGAGTCCACACGTCATATGTCAGTGTGTGCCGATAATACATCAGTGGAAGCTAGAACCTATAATAGGGAAGAAAAGTGGGGCGCGTCTTCGTGGATGGAACTATCTATAGTCCAGTGATACAACAGGCTGACTCTTATCCTGTAAATATTATAAATGCGAAATTTGTTCCTGGATATTTGTTCCTATTTCACGCAGAAACTACTGAACGGAATAGGATGAAATATGGCACTCAGATTTGCTGGATTGACACATCTACCAAGATTAAGAAATTAATAAACTATAATAAATAGCAAGAGTTATATTTCGTTACCGAATTTATTTTCACAGTTGTGTTTGTCCACAGCTTCAAGTAAGAAACTCTAGGACAGACTCCACGGAAGATGAGAAAAGAAGTGATGACAGTCGACCGCTCAGCCACGCGTCAGACTTTAGCAGAGAGAACATTCGTAAGTAGCCCATAAATTACAATTAATTAAACGAGCGAATCCGCAATGCTGAGATTCGCAAAACCACTGGCGTCAACGAGGGTGTTATTGTAAAGATGAAGAAAAGCATGTTAAGTTGGTTTGGACATATTGCAAGGATTAGTGAAGAAAGATTGACGAAGCAGATATAGAAAGCGAAAGTGTGTGCAAGAAGAGGCAGAGGAAGACCACGTTCCAACTACCTGGATCAAATCAATCGGATGCTCAACGACGGGAACGTCAAGAGTACTCGAAACCGACGAGCATGTATGAAGAGGCTGATGAATGTGGACGAAGCGAAAGAAGTATGTAAGTCTAGAGAGAACTGGCGCTCTATACTCTCTGCCTACCCCGTTAGGGACTTGGCGTGATGATATGTATACATATATATATATATATATATATATATATATATATATATATATATAATATATCCTCACGCCTTCCCATAAGGGTCCCCGAAGGGGTAGGCGTGAGGTGAAGAGGACGTGAAGAGGAGTGTAGGTATAGTATATTTTAGGTGCCAAAGTGACAGATGGCGAGTCCATCGCCGTTACTCAATGACGACTATACATACGCCTTTGAATTTCTTCTCAAACGTATGCAGGTTTCCTCTTGATGTTTTTCTTCAGCGTTAAGCTCGTGGTGTGACTAGAAAATTTACTTAAGTTCAGTAGAAATAATTGATACAGTCGGTATTCGAACTTGTAATCTTTGTGAAATGGCACAATGGTGAACCACGGCACATCGTTGATATTAAACCTTATTATCTAGTTGGATAACTTAATGGAGCTTTAAGCTCGTTTCCCCTCCCCTCCCCATAAAGGTCGACCTTGGAGAACCTTTCAGGGAAGGCTTGAAGATATATAACTAATGTTGGATGTCTGCGGCAGTGTCCCTCAGCGGTGCCCCCCGACGCAGCCGCCGCGGCGTGGCGCCCTACAGCGAGGCCCAGCGGCCTCTCACGCGCTATTTGCCCGTCGATCGCGACGACTTTGATCTGCGCCGTCACGTCGAGTCCGCCGGTAATTAGATACACCATCCTCCTACATATACGAAAAAAACATATTTACAGGATGTCTACAGAAAATGGGGGAAAAGGGGGGTACAATGAATGGAAGGAAATGAAAGCCTCTGGGATGAGCTCCCCGTTGAGGTTTGCCCTGGAGAGTACAGCATGGAGTTCTTCAAGAAGGGTGTGAAAAGAGTCCTGCAGGGTCGGCAACGTGGGAGTGATACCCCTGGTGTTGCAAGCGTCCATAGGAGACAGTAACCGCTTACCATCAGGCGGACCGCTTCTGATAAATTCATTGGTGCAGTCGGGATTCGAACTTGAAAACGGACCACTCGACCACCATGGCGATTTTTAGGGATTATTTTATTCATTTATTTATTAATCAAAACATATGTAAGTTAACAGCATTATAAACCAAAGCATTAACATACCAAGCATTTTAATGAAATACAATTAGTTATACGCAATTCTTACCTTGGGCTGACACCTGAACCTCCAAGAATATCAAGGCGTCCCTATAAATAGTTCCCTCCGCATCGAAGAATCTGAAATCTACATGTGTCTGTCTGAAATAAACCTGTAAATGCATTATGCCATCCAGGTCACCAGATCGAGCTCTGCCCCTACGTGACGGTGAGCCCGACCTGCTGCCGGGGCTACCTGCACAAGTTGGGCGCTAAGTTCCATACCTGGTCCAAACGGTCTGTATAAGATACCGAGGAGTGGCCCGAGGGTACACCCGCGCTGAATTTAACAGTTCAATTACTTAAAAAAATATGATTTTATATATTCGTTTATAAAATATATATTTATATATTACATATTATCAATTAGTGTGTAATTGATAATCTAATGATAATATTGGCACCTAATATACATACATACATACATATTATCATCCGTAGACAGCTTTTTTACCTGTCGTAAAAAAAATCTTTTTTTTTCAACAAATAGTATCCTATGTTACTTCTAATACCTCCAAAAGTATGTGTACAAAGTTTCATTATGATCGGTTAAGTAGTTTTTACGTGAAAGCGTAACAAACACACTTACATTCACATTTATAATATTAGTAAGGATGTATTCATCTATCTCTGTGCCAATTTGCGTTCAATTCCGTTCAGCCGTTGTGCCGTAATTGTGTAACAAACATACATACTCCACAAATTTTCGCATGTATAATATTAGTAGGATGTCATTGTCGACATTGACCCAATAATGATAACGCAGTGTTTTCGACTGGGGTCGAGCTCTTAACCTCGTTTCGAAATCAACATTTCTATTATGAACAGTAACTAGCTATTCCGCCCAGATTTGCTTCGGTGTAAATGTTTAAATTTGGAAAACGATCGCAGCGCCGCCTATCGGGTCAGATATTGAGTCTAAGTCATCAGGGGACCAAATAATTTTATAAAAAAAATCGCTTACAATACGTATTCATATCAGTTTTTCTTCAATATCTAAAATGTACAGACATCGGCGATAATTTTATTATATATATACATATGTATGTGTATAAGTATATATTTATATAATTTTAATTGGCGATAAATAACCTAAACAGTGGAATACCACATAAGCATGTTTTGAAACCACTGAATAGCTCTCTCTCAATGTTATTTTTATTAGATTCTTGTAGAAGGATTTCTACAAGTATTTAATAAATGCGAACGATTGTGGGGACGTTTTCACGCAATTACTACTGAACGGAATGAGATTAAATTTGGCTCAGAGATAGATTATTAGCCGGTTCAACGCAAAGGTTATAGTTTAGTCTAGAATCATTAGGTACTCTTCAATTGCAATAAAATTTTATTTCATTTAGAAAAATGGCTAAAAGGCTATGATTTGTTCTACATAGAATCCATTACTCTTTAATTGAAATCAAATTTTATTTTACTCATTAATATCAGGGTTTTTATAATTTGCGTACGTGGCGGTGTGATGTATACATTATATTTACATATTTTTTTTTTTTTAATGACTTTATTTACAATAACAACAATTAATAATATTTACAAAGAACAGTTGAAACTAACTACTTACAGATAAAATATTTGTCCCAAATCGGTATCCCGAGGCAACGTGCCAAGAAGACTAGCAGCATTGCCACGCTGGATAGCAATGCTGATTCTCTGAGCGAGATATATATTATATTTATATAATGGGCGATTTGTTGCAGATGGTTCGTTTTCGACAGGGAAACGAAAACGTTCGTCTACTACTGGGATAAAAGCGAGAAGAAACCGCGCGGCGGCGCTTACTTCCAAGTAAGTACCTACATCGTCTTTCAAAATATTTCGTCGTCGTCAAAATCATAATATTTTATTCAACGCAAGGGACACTGGGAACACTTATTTAACGTCACATCTATACAAATAAATAAAATTGTAATGTCTGTTTGTAATATTAAAATAACCGCTTTTTACTAAATGCTTATGGATGTATACACGATTTATAATCTAAAATAACATTTTTTATTTATTTTGTCAGTCTCTCTGTCAGTCTGTCTGTCTGTTTGTTTGTTCCGGATAATCTCTGAAATGGCTGGACCTATTTTAACGGGACTTTCACTGGCAGATAGGTAATGTAATAAGGAGTAACTGAGGCTACTTTCATTGTAATAAGCTGAACAATACAGCTACAGCTAGCACAGCTAGTATTCAATATAAATAATCAATAATCTGACTCGATATCTGTTACATCGGAACCTCCACTATTCCATGTAGAGGGGGAAATATAAGAATACCCTCGATGTTTTCCTTCACCATAAAGCTCTTGATGTGATTAATCAGTTTACTTAAGTTCGGCAAAACTCATTGGTACAGTCGGGATTCTAAATGAAATCTTCGTGTCCTACTAATGACTTTTTCTGAACTTTAGTACAGTGATTATTCGCACCACGCGTTTTTAAGAAGAAATTCAAAGATGTATAGCGACTAACTCGCCATCTGTCACGTTGCCATTTTTCCTGTTGCGGTGAAGCTTCAAGATTATAATTTTTTTTTTTTTTTATTAAAATGTTTGGTGATATTTGCGTAGGTAATAGAAGAGGTATACCTCGATCATGGCAACACTTCCAAATCTCCGAGCCCGCAGACCACCTTCATAGTGAAGACTCGCCAACGGCGGTACTACCTCATGGCGCCCTCTGGGGAGGCGGCCAGGATATGGATTGACGTCATATTTACCGGAGCTCAAGGATACACAGAGTATTTGGAATGAGCAATTTTTGGGCTTTAGTCGATTTTTACTCCGTTTAGTCGAGTGGCTAATGGCGATTTGCAAGAAGACATTTGTGTTATAATCCGGTGTTTATTTTTTAAGAAACTAAACTTTACAACAGAATTTGTGATCATTGCTTTTAGTCGATTTTTTGACAGTTGAAAAAAGTGATGTTTGCTGGCGTGTACGATATAGACTCTGTAGTCGACACCTGTGTTACATGAGTTATCCTAGATACACAGAACAGAGATATGACCTTACTATTTCGTATTGCATATGATGTTGATGTTAGCCTGGTACATCCCACTGCTGGGCCAAAGGCCCATGATTTATTTGAAGTGTTTCTCTCCAATTACATATATATATTGCATATATAAATATATATTATATTATAGTATATAGTTATTTGATCCTCGCATAAAAGCGGTTATAAGTTCTGGTATGGATTGACAAGTGTTTCTTGCAAACATTTTTGTGGGATGAGTTATTGGCTTATATTCATATATCCTCACGCCTTCCCACAAGGGTCCCCGCAGGGTAGGCAGAGGAGTCTAGGTAGTACCCACACCCACTTTCCGCCAGAGGTATATTTTAGGTTGCGGACGGCGAGTCCATCGCCGTTACTCAAGCACGACTATACGTACGCCTTTGAATTGCTTCTAAGACGTATGCAGGTTTCCTCTCGATGTTTTCCTTTACTGTAAAGCTCGTGTTGTGGCATATATTAAAGTTCCCATATCATTATAATACAGTAATTAACTAGGCATATAGTGGACAAAATGTTAGTGTCTATTGACAACTATGCCTTTAGCAACACTGATCGATATCTTAATATATATAAATTACGTGTCACGTTGTTTGTCCGCGATGGGCTCCTAAACTACTTAACCAATTTCAATCAAATTTGCTCACAGTGTGCAGTTTGATCTTAAATGATAGGATAGCTTACATCACAATTGGACCCGATAGGTGGCGCTGCGATCGTGTTTCAAGAAGTTTAGTTCAGAATATATATGTATAATATGAGGATTGATAGCAATTGATTCCTCTCGACTTACAAACAAATTGACAATACTATTGTGCCAATTATACAAGTGAAGTATTTATATAGGCAGCTATTTTTTTAATAAATGAATTATTGAAGTTAATATATCGGTGCCTTGTATTAAGACTGAAACAAGAAAATATTAATTATTTAAACAGATATTAAGAAAAAAAAAATTTAAAAATATATATTCTTAAATTTACATTTTTATATATATATATATATATAATACAAATATAAAACCGAAACTGGATAGCACTGCGATGTCAACTTAAATCAAAAGAAAGTTGATTTTACAATGCATACTTGATTATTATAATGTATTCTATCTACTGTATGCTAAGGTTCAAATTCCAATGAAATAAATCAAGATTTTTAGTACTGGTATTGAAATTTAATAATTCCTCTTTAGAATAATTTTAACACAATGTCAATTGCTTAGGGTTACTTTTAAGGGCATGTATTTTACAATTGTAAGGTTACCATTTAGTATATATATATTAATATTAAATATGGCGGCCAATTGACGGAATTGAACTAATAAGTACACAATGATGTATCAGACAGAAATAGTCACATATTCCATGCGTGACCCACAGAGTATTGCGTGAGAGAGATTTTATAATATAATATAATAATAATAATATATCCTCACGCCTTCCCACAAGGGTCCCCGAAGGGGTAGGCAGAGGTGTATAGTTAATACCCACACATCCACTTTCCGCCACAGGTATATTAGGTGACTAATCACTGTACTTAAGTTCAGAAAAACTCATTGGTACAGTCGGGATTCGAACTTGCGACCTTTGCGTCGCAGGCAACTGCTCGAACCACGGCCATTAGATTAGAGAGATTTTATAATATATGCGCAAATAATTTTAGATAGTTAATTATGTGCATGCATATGGTATTTAAATATACAAGCGCTAATATAATTATGACAATATTATCATTTTATTTATACTTTACAGTAAATAAATAGTCTTAAAACTTTCTTTGTTCTAAGAATATTTCATTAGTCTCATGATACTATATTTATTTGCCAGTATAATATAGTTTTTATACCACACGGGTGGCAAACAAGCATACGGCCCGCCTTGGTAAGCGATTACCACCGCCTATTGACGCTTGAGACATCAGTGAATCTTTTCACACCCTTTTAAAAGAACTCCATGCTGTACTCTCCAGGGAAAAAAAATATTATTTAAAAATCTTCATTTTTAAAATTAACTGTGAGTTGAAACACGATTTCAGATAAATTTAAGAAGAAACTTCTCTGAAATATTTTGTAAACTTACACAATTGACAATCTTATGAATAATTAATTAATAGCATAAAAAGTGGTTCACGCATGTACCACGCTGTGGCTGGTATGTTACAAACAATGTGATTATAGACTTTAGTGCTATTGCATAAAGTTCATAGTTCCATAATATTATGTAATTATTTTGCATGTATGGTTTTAGCGAAATATTGTGTAGTATATCACCAATAGATTGGTGACTGTTGAGGATTTTCATAATTCCCTAACAGATATGTTTTAATTTAAATTAACATAATTTTTATGTAATTTTGGCGTTGAATGAAATAAAACGTAACGTAAAATTATATGAGTACAAAATCGTGATTTTTTTATCGAATAGTAATTACCAGTGTATAAAATGAATTTGTTTTTAGGCTTGCAACATTTTGTAGTTTTAAGCGGCTGATACCAATTTTATTTTAGTTTAAGGTCACACTATATTAACCAAGCGAATAAAAAATATTATATACATTTTATTAGTGTTTTTCATTCAAATTTCAATCTAACTGACACAAAGCGGTATGTCAAACACACGTCAACGTCGCTCGGCATGATGATTATGATGTCTATATAATACTTGGTGATATCGATATGTAATATCTCGAAAAACGAGTGCCGTGTTCCTTGATCAGGATCGGAACTACAACATAAATTCAAATATATACCTCTATTAATAAAAAAACAGCGCTTTTCTTTTCGCGTAATTAGATTATGAATATATTAATTTACCGGTATCCATATCACAAATTTTATTTGTAAAAAAAAATCGCCTGGGCCATCACCGGCTGTCAAACACACTGACTATTCTGTCAGAATCAATTAACTACTGACATAAGACATTCCTTCACTTCATATTCATATACAAGTAAGAAAAGATAAACACGTAGGAAAGGCAACAACTTAGTGTCGTATTGTTATTTTCCTTTACTCTTTTCGAAATCTTTAATATTGCATGTTTACTTCTGTAATACTAATTAGTAAACGTATAAGATAAACATTATACGAGTTTTAGTTGTACTATATCGCCGGCAAGATGGATGTGCTTCAGAAAATCCGGAAATTTCTTAGCTACTGGTTTCTAAGGTACACGCTCGTCACTGAAATGTATATGGTGGAGACCTGGGAGAAGATAACGATACGTATCCTTTGAAAATAAAACCTACCCAAAGTAAGATAATAGGATGTATGAAGAGCCGATTAATGTGGATGAAGCGAAAGTGGCATTCTAGTCTAGAGGACTGGCGCTCACTCTCTTTGCCTACACCGTGAGGGAGGCGGCGTTATGATATTGTATATGTATATATGATAATCAGTCATTTATAATTCATGGTGTATCATTAGTAGTAGTGAGTCAGCCGGAATGCAATATGTAGGTTACATTTAATAGTGTAAATTAACCTAATTTTTGTTACAGTTCATCTTTGATTTTGAAAAGTTACTACATTGTACATATTGTAGATAGAGACATAAGGTAAAACCTGACAAGTTGCAAGCTTTTTGGTTGGATATCATATACAAGAGAAGTAATTAATACAAACCCTTGTTCATGTTAAATGAGTTATTTCATATCCACAATCAATAACGTTATATCTAAGTTGTTAATTGTAAAGTTGAAAAATTGAGCTAATAGAAAAGTGTATAGTTTTATGCATAATCATGTTTTGGGTCGAGAGCAGTGTTTCCCAGCCTTTTTTTGGCCCCACCACGACCAAAAAAAGGTTGCTTAACAGTTCTAAAATGTTGATGCCCCCCATACATAATAAAATAACCCAAAGCGAAAGGGTTAAAATTGGGTTGAGTCCATTTTTAAATTGCCCCTCCTGTGAGGCACACTGGGTAAACACTGGTCTAGAGAGAACTCGTCTGTCTACTCCATGCTCTGTGGACTGCATAAAGATGATATTCCTGAACTATCTTTCAGATATTATTTTGGCTGTAATATTTGGTCTTTTCTGGTACTTCAACTATACCATCATCATGACAGGAGTGGCACAACTACGAGGAAGCACTACAACAATAAAAACTATGGATGTAAATAATTAAAGCTGTCATATTTCCTACTTGATTATAGACAAGATGGTTGTCTTTTTGTGTCTTCTAATTATAAGAATTTGATACATGAAATTGTTAAATAATCTTTAAGATTTCAGTGGTAGTCATTTGGATGTGATAATTGTCTAAATCTCTTGCGCTGCACAATCGCAGTTTCCTTCCATTAATGCTCTGGCTAAGGTACCAAATGTTCATTTTTATATCAAAACTAGCTGTACCCGCGACTTCGTCGGCGTGACTTTTTTCTATTAAAAGTATCCTATGTTACTTCTAATACCTCCAAGAATATGTGTACAAAGTTTAATGATGATTGGTTAAGTAGTTTTGACGTGAAAGCGTAACAAACAAACTTACATTCACATTTATAATATTAGTAAGGATTAATGATGGTGTAATAAAAATACCACTAAGGCAGTAAACGAGCATGCAATTCGCCTGATGGCAAGTGGTTACCACTGACTATAGGGTATGGCTCGCGCATTTCCGACCTGACAGAAATCTTTAAAAACCCTAGAAAAATTCCATGCTGTGTCTAACTCTCTCATTTTTACTCTCTTTTCTCTAGTAACTCACTTTAAACTATTACTACACTGATTGATTGGTTTGAGGAATCAAAAATAATGTGATTGTCAAATAAAGCTAAAACCTAAAACTAAAGATTTCAGAAACATAATTATATTGAATGGATTTGAATCTGCATGCCGACTACATAAACCATTCCAATATTCCAATGCCTTCGCGTGTGTTTATTGTTTCTAAGCTTTAAGGAATTTAAATACAAATGTTATGTTTCAATGATTAAACTATTTATATTAAACTGAAAGTTTACTTTAATAAAGATTATAAAATAATATGTATATTTAATATGTACTAATATGTATAATTTTTTGTATTTTTGACATAAATCAATGGATTGATATTGATATCCTCACGCTTTCCCAGAAGGGTCCCAAAGGGGTAGGCAGGAGTCTAGGTAGTACCCACACACCCACTTTCCACCAGAGATATATTTTAGATCCCAAAGTGACAGATGGAGAGTCCATCGCCCTTACTCAAGCACGACTATACATACACGCCTTTGAAATGCTTCTCAGACGTATGTAGGTTTCCTCTCGATGGTTTCCTTCACCGTAAAGCTCGTGGTGTTACTAATGACTGTTATAGGCATAAGCAAAATTAAAAATAGTTATTTTTATTATTTTGTGTATTGTAAGTACTTAATGCACTAGTTCATATCTGAAATTATATAAAAAAAAAAACAAAACTATATTAATTTATTTTATTCAAACATTCAGATAGCTGACACTGTACCCATTGGTGCTCCTGAAAAGCTCTGGAACTTTCAGGGACATTTTCTGCAGATGTTCCAATCCATGATTGTACATATTCTTGGAAATGTGCGTAGACACAACTCCGGGGTCCGACAGCCATGCCTCAACCTCGTCATTCAAGGATCCTTCAGTTTTATAAAGAATCTTTGATAAAAAACACGACTGTAACACAATTTTCTCATTCAAAATTCTATCTCCATTGTTCCGTAAAACTTCTAATTCCTTATCAATCACCCAAATCAGTAAGTACTGCTTTTTGGAAGCTGATATGGTGCATTCTAACACTAGTTTGCACATAACACTGTATTGGAGGCCGAGGTTAAATTCTTTGGTCATGTTTTCAATGGTATAAATGAAATCTTTTGTGTAAAGGTTTTCTACTGAATTTTTGTGGCAAAAGACTGATTTTTCCATTGCATTTACAAGGATTCTCACTTCCGAATTGAACAGTTTCACCGTGTCTTTGACTTTTAGACCTAGCCACGCCAAGCAGCGGTTGCAATGATACACCTCTCTTTTGTTGTTAAATTTGTTGGCTTTCTCAGATAAAATAGAGTTTTTCACTACAAAGTATGTGAGTCTATAGAGGAAATCATTTTTGTTCTGTTTCAAAAGCTGGTTGGTTTGCAGCTCTTGGCAGTGACCGTGGCCATGGCAAAACCATTCCGACATGTCGATATTCTCTGAAGGTAGTTGCAAAATTCTCTCAAATTTCACGAAACTGTCTGATATAGCATTAGAACAGTTTGCACAGGTAAGTTTGACTTCATCGTCAACCTTAACATTTATGATTAGTTCTTGAAGTTTCCTCGAGTCTTGCACTCTATTTGTAGACAAAAGTTCCTTGTAAAATGTACCACCATTTCTGGCTTCAGTCAAAATTCTGAACGATATGGTATTTTTGTCAATTTTCAAACACGACATCGAGTTCGGTATAATTTTACAGAATTCTTGGATCGGAATGATTGATGTGCACTCTGACTCATCATCAGAATAGCAATCTGAAAGGCTTTCAATAGAGGACAGGCTGTCTCGCCTCTTCAGCTTATCATTATCATTGTTGTAATAGTTCAGGATGATACAGTTGGCCTGTATACTGATTTTCAGGTTACAATTCTTACTGAAATCTAACCCAGTTGTAATATAAACATTACAGCTCCTTAATCGCGAGCGTAGCTCCATGAAAATACTCTTAATCAACATTTTAAACATAAAATTCTCTATGAATTTCGTAAACACAGTTAAGTAGGGGTTTACTTATCAATAAGCTCGTCGTTGTGCTTGATTCTCTGCACGTGCCCATTGGTCTCGTAAATATTGAATAAGTTGTCCATTTCTCTGATGGTGAAGGGAAGTGATGCCTTCTGGTAGTAAGTGCCCATCATTTGTATGTTGTCAATAACAGTGTCGAGAAGATGTGCCTTCTCTGCATAGATGCCTGGAGCCTCGTGGCGCAGATAGGTGAAGTGCACGTGCAGATGATAGAACGAGGGCTGGTAATGGAAGTAGATGCGCAACTGGCTACCAGGTACGTTGTATTTTTCAAGAATCTTTTTCTGAAAAAAGGTACAATCAATAATTCAACAGGTTTTGATTTAAAAGGTAATATACTATGTGACATTGGTACAGTCTGTATTTGAGCCTGCAACCTTTGCATTGTAGGTAACTTGTACTACTTTCAACAAAGCTTACAGATCGCGCGGCGAGAGTTTGGCTTTGACCTTCGGGTGGAGGGGATTACTGCGCATGGGTACTGTCACGCACACAATAATTGTGTATACATCTTTTTATAACACCTTGGTCAAAATTATCAATATTGGTAACGGGTTTAGCTCTGGGACGTTTTTTTCCAGGTGTTCTGAAAGTAATTAGCAAATCGGAACTCTTGGCTTGACTTGCGATATTTTTAAACGGTTTTATTTAGCTCGACCCGTACGGAATTTGTTTGGGTCAAAATTAGAAATTGAAATTTAAGCACCTTCCTGTTGTCAGATTGATCTGAAATTTGGTACACACATTTAATTTAGATGACAATACAATATAATAAAATCAATAACATTATAAATAATGTTATTGATTTTAAGATGGCCGTTTTGTAGTTTTCAGTGCACATAAAATAAAACCGTTTAGCTTAAAAGTTTTTTACAGATTTTTATTTACAGTGCCAATTGAAGTCTTAGTGGCCTCCGATGTCCGCCTTTG
>JACCPG010000189.1:0-13192 GCA_016069955.1 Drepana arcuata
ATAGGTCGCAAGTTCGAATCCCGCCTGTACCAATGAGTTTTTCTGAACTTAAGTACAGTGATTAGTCACACCACGAGCTTTACGGTGAAGGAAAACATCGAGAGGAAACCTGCATACGTCTGAGAAGAAATTCAAAGGCGTATGTAGTCGTGCTCGAGTAAAGGCGATGGACTCGCCATCTGTCACGTTGGCACCTAATATACCTCTGGCGGAAAGTGGGTGTGTGGGTATTACCTATACACCTCTGCCTACCCCTTCGGGGACCCTTGTGGGAAGGCGTGAGGATATATTATATTATATTATGTTAGCTATTTCAAGATTATTAATGCTTTATAATATATATAAAGATTATTACCACGAGATTAACGGTGAAGGAAAACATCGAGAGGAAACCTACATACGTCTGAGAAGCAATTCAAAGGCGTATGTATAGTCGTGCTTGAGTAGCGGCGATGGACTCGCCATCTGTCACGTTGGCACCTAAAATTTTATCTCTGGCGGGAAGTGGGTGTGTGGGTACTATACCTATACACCTCTGCCTACCCCCTTCGGGGATCCTTATGGGCGTGAGGCAAATATAATAAAAATAAATTTATTTCAATGAAAATGTAGCTTATCGCTAGGATGATAAAGCTCACATCAGTGTGCATGCCGTCCTCCTTGCTGCCGCTGCCTTTGGCGTAAAAAACATTGACGAACTTGGCGAGGTGCTCAAAATGCTTGGTCATCTCTGTGGCGAGGATCATGTCGATGACGTTGTGCCGCACGGTCTTGTAGGTGTCGCGGTCGAGATTCTTGAATATGTTCACGCGATCGTCATCTGCATCACACACGAATTAAATTCAGTCATCACTTTTTTTTTATATTACATGAGTGGCAAACAAGCATGCGGTCCGCCTAATGCTGCCTATGGACGCTTGTAACATCACTCGCGCGCTGCCAACCCTGCAGGAATCTTTTCACACCCTTCTTGAAGAACTCCATGCTATACTCTCCAGGGAAAACCTCATTACGGAAGAGAGAGTAGAGTCAAGCGCTTTGGATTTACAGACCACTCTAGCTTCATCCACATTCATCAGTCTACATAACCACCAGTTTAGAACTCTTGGACATACTATCTTTGATTGTTCGATCTATTTAATCTTGGTAGTTGAAACGTAGTCTTTCTCTAGCTCTCTACACACGTTGGCATTTTATATCTGTTTCGTCAATATCATCAATCCTTCTTCTCTCATCTCTCCTATATTTCTGAATTAACAAGCCTTTCTTCAACTATTACTTTATTGTTACCATAAATTTAGTATTAATAAGGCCTTATGGACGTGAATCACATTAAAACTTTTTAAACCAAGTGTTAATATACTTACTAAGCGTGAGTTTGAATGTGAGAGCAGCGTGATGCGACTCGAGCACGCAGACGTCGTTGTAGAGGATGGCGAGCGGGTGACGCGAGTTGCAGAGGAAGGCCGAGGAAGTGCCGGGGTGGTCCACGTCGTGCGCTGCCGCCGCCAGCAGCGCTGCCGCCGCCTCCAATGGCTCCAGCAGTGTCTTCAAACGGTCCTTCTCCAGGAAGTATGCTACGGCCTGAATACCAGCTATGTATTTATATCACCACATTCGTCAGTCTCTTCATTCATGGTCGCTGGTTTCAAGTAGGTACTTTTGACATTCCCATCCTTGACTCTCCAATCAAATAAATAATAATTAAAAAAAACTAAAAAACACGCTTTTTATAGGAAACCGAACTAAAAAATAGAAAATAAATTTTAATAAATTTAAATTAAGAATAGTGTTAAAAATTTCAATTAACATAAATTAATAATAGTGTGCATAAAAAAATACATATTTTATTTAAAAAAAGTGTGGGATGCATGGTTTCAATAGTTATAAATATTTTATTGACAGATATGAGTAGAGTGATTATCATTTCGATAGTATCTTAAAAAGCACCCCACGTTTATTTTTAAATAAAATATGTTTTTTTTATTCACACTATTATTAATTAATACCTATTTATTGAAATTTTTAACACTATTCTTAATTTAAATTTATTAAAATTTATTCTCTATTCTTTAGTTCGGTTTTCTATAAAAAGCGTGTTTTTTAGTTTTTTTAACTATTATTTATTTTCTACATTTTAGTTTGGTTTATAAAAATGGAATAATTTTATCAAATTAGTGTATTGTCCTCGGTCCTCGATAAATCAACAAAGTTTGAACGAAATCTGGCCGTTTAAAGTGGGTCAAAATCGCACCCAAAGAAGTCGGTTGCAAACATACAAACATACAGGTGAAGCTAATATAAAGCGTTTAATAAAAAGATAAGCGAAACAGGTGTGCAAGTCTAAAACTGACTGGCGAACGAACGACTGCAAAAACGAATTGGTGCTCTCTTTGCCTACCCAGCCTCCCAGTGAGGGTCTCGGCGTAATGTTATAATGATCACGTATCGCCGAAGTGGTTAAGTGATTCGAAATTCGAAACTCAGCTGTCTACAATTAGTTATTTTAGCCCAGCTGGCAAACGCCAACCTCGTCTACATGGCCAGTCCGTCATTAATGATATGAACGTATGTATATACCTGAAGCACGTCTGCGGCATGTGTGGAGTTGTGGTACGTATTGACGGCGTGGTAGTTGGTCTCAATGACTGTCAGCCAGTGGAGAAGCGTGCGCTCGTCGCACTCGAGGGCGGCGCACGCGTCGAAGCGCCCGCCCATGATCGCTAGTCCAAGGTGTGCCAGCGGGCGGCCGCGCGTCATGTCCTCCAACCTGAAGATCTCGAACTCCCAACTGAGCGCCGTGTCTAGGAGCTCGCGGAGTTGGCCTGATGTCTGGAAGGTAACGTCTCGCTTTCTTTATTTACTCCTAAAGTAATGAGCAATGACAGTTGACAGTTGTCGGCGTCATTTTAAAGGAACTTAAACACTGACGTGACGTGGGATATGGTTATAATAATAACATTGATATAGCCACAATGGCAGTTTTTCTGAACATAAATACAACGAAAACATCATAAGGAAACGTTAGGCTGAAATTTTTTAATAATATATTCAAAGATCTATGTGATGCCATCGCTTCGAGATGGTGACAGACTCGCCACGGTCACATGGACACCCATGTATTTTCAATACAGTATTCATAAATATACTTTCAGCGTAAAAAGGACCATTAAGTAATTAGAATAGTTTACCGCGATCCAACTAGTTAGATCAAATCGATGAAACACTCAAGGATTGGTACGCCAAAAGTACTCAAAATCGGTGAGCATGTATAAAAAGACTGATGTCTTATGAAGCAAAAGAGGTCTGGAATGGCTCTTTTTCTGCCTACCTAGTCTGCCTGCCTACCCAGAGCGATTATACGGGGTTAACTATTCCTTACCTTGTGCTTAATGTTAGTCCTATTGGTCTGGGACCTGACCACTGTAGAGTCGTTGCTGCTCCGTCTAGACGACAACACGTTCGTCGGCCCTTGCTGTAAACACATATTGAATAAAACACTTAATATTATTTTACAAATAAATCATCTAATTTTGTTTTTGAATCTTTTTTATCTTAATAAAGGTTCAAAAACGTTAAAAGATAAATAAATTGAAAGAAACGTATAAATCATCAGTTCTGTTGAAAATAATAATAATAATATAATAAATAAATATAATTCTACATAAAAATATGTAATGTATATTATTTAAAAAATATATTGAATAAATTATACATTATAATAAAAATAATATATCCTCACGCCTTCCCACAAAGGCCCCCGAAGGGGTAGGCAGAGGTGTCTAGGTAATACCCACACACCCACTTTCCGCCAGAGGTATATTAAGTGCCAACGATAGGTGGTGAGTCCGTCGCCGTTACTCAAGCACGACTATACATATGCCTTTGAATTTCTTCTCAGACGTATGCAGGTTTCCTCTCGATGTTTTCCTTCACCGTAAAGCTCGTGGTGTGACTAATCACTGTACATAAGTTCAGAAAAACTCATTGGTACAGGCGGGATTCGAACTTGCGACCTTTGCGTCGCAGGCAACTGATTGAACCACTCGGCCACCACGGCTCTAAATTACATACATATAGTTATAATTAGATAAAAATGATAGATAATCTATCTCTAATAAGAAAATTATGGATATTAGTCGCCACGAGCACAAAGAGGCCTCTAAGAGTATTAGTGATTGTGTTTGCATATAAATAATACAGATAAGAAATAGACAGAGAACAAGGAACAGAACTAAAATATAGATACCTAGATTCATTAACCAGAGTACATTTTGTTACATTGTTTTATATGATGACCTAATTTCACTCGTGCCCAATACGTTTTAAATTTACTGATTTAATAGATAGAATTACAACTTAATTACAATTAAGTACAACGAAATGATGAATTGAATAACTAGACTATCTCACGTAATTAATAAAAATAAAGTGGCTATAAGTATAAAAACGTTAAAATGCATTCAGTTATATATACTTTGTTCAACTCGTTTTTATATCTTAGTTTATAACTATGCTAAATAAATTCGTATAACAAGTGGCATTTTCATACCACGGAAAAGAGATGTCTATTCTAATACAGATTATAGTTAGTTAAAATTTAAAAGTTAGGTTAAAAGAAGAGATCTTTAACTCACGTCATATAATAAATAATATAATAATATATCCTCACGCCTTCCCACAAGGGTCCCCGAAGGGGTAGGCAGAGGTGTATAGGTGTATAGGTATGCAGGTTTCCTCTCGATATTTTCCTTCACCGTAAAGCTCGTGGTGTGACTAATCACTGTACTTAAGTTTTAGAAAAACTCATTGGTACAGTCGGGATTCGAACTTGCGACTTTTGCGTCGCAGGCAACTGCTCGAACCACTCGGCCACCACGGCTTCAATCTTCGTAATTTAAAGTAAAACGTCAAAATAGACACTGGTTAATGTCAGAAAATGATAAGCATGATATTTAATTTGTCTAAATAATGTATCGATCTAACGAACGTATAGAAATCAGACAAGACTTAACGACGCAGACAGAGACAGTTTGCGGTATATTCAAACCTCCTACCATGAAGTTAAGGTTCATGTTCCCTTGCTCCCGCTTTCCCAGGTCGAAGAGGTCATAAACAAATAAATATAAACGTTAGTACACATATAAATAATGGTGGGAGTGCTGTATTTTATATTCAATTATATAAAGTGAAACTTATTTTAAAATATGATATTTTCAATGGCTACATTTTAAAATGATAATTGATAGAACTTGTTATTAAATATAAAAGATATTACCAATCTTTTGAAATCATAAATATTCGTAATCGGATTACGTTCGAAGCGGACAAAGAAGTATTAATTACGGATTTCGTCTTTTTACTTTTAAGTTAATTGACTTTTTGGGTATCCATTGAATTGGGAAGCATGGGCGTTAAGACATTTTTCGTAAGGCTTTTGAATTAGATGCTATTCAATATATAAATACACTAGCTTATGCCCGCGGCTTCGCCCGCGTGGAAACAGCAACATACATATTTTTGCCTTTATAATATTAGAGCTTTGAATCTTTCGGGATTCAAATGTAGCCTATGTCTTAATCCTGGGTATAAGCCATCACCATAAAAAAATATCAGTAAACCGGCTTTTTTCAGTCATAAAAATGTGTTTTTTTTTCAATAAAAAGTATCCTATGTTACTTCTTATACATCCAGGAATATGTGTACAAACTTTCATGATAATCGGTTAAGTAGTTTTTACGTGAAAGCGTAACAAACAAACTTACATTCACATTTATAATATTAGTAAGGATTATATAATTCGAAAGGTAACATAGTAGCCTTTTTTATACAAAAGTGAGCGAGTTCCGTTTAAATATTCAAATAAATAAATAGTTAACACATATTTACTGATAAAATCACAACTATATTAATAAATAAAATTAAAAAATATCACATAAACTCTGCAACCTTGTAAATTTTATCTGAAGTATATTATCGTTATTTATTAAGGGTTTTTAGTAAATTTATATAATAGTTTAAAAACGGGTAGTGACTGAATTAAGTAATTCTTTTAATAACAATTTTTATGGCTACTCACCGACAGCAATGCTCCAATAAGATCGGTTGCGATTGGGTCATCTACCCTGTGCTTGGAGTCGTCCCTCATCTGCGGGGAGTAGAGTTCCGACGTTCTGAGCATATCGACAGCTCTCTCGATGCACGCCACTGTTGATGGGGGGGCGCCTTCTGTCGCCGCTGACAGCAATGATATCACCTGTACGTAACAATATAGAGATATACAATTTATATATAATACATCATTGGAGATATATTTAAAAATGAAAATGTCCTTTATATAATCGTCGACGACTGGACCGATATTTATGAAATTTTCTGTGTCGTCACTTCTGTGGATTCGAGAATGGTTTACATTCTCAATCGGACCCGATAGGTGGCGCTGCGATCGTGTTTCAGGAAATTTTATATTTTCACCCGGGCAAAGCAGGACGGGACAGCTAGTTAACAATATATAACGTCCTAAATTATATACCTAAACGTCACGCCATCTTTCAAGGGATCCCGAAGGGTAGGCAGAGGCGTTTTATACTGATGGTACTTGCACAATTTGTTTTTATTGCATGAATTTTCTTGATTAATATCTTTCATTGAACCACCCGTCATTTGTACAAGTATTATTTGTATGCTTGTGTGTTACTTTATGTTCGGTTAAATACCTGTGCTAAAAGTACAGGACGAACGTACTTACTACCTGCATAGCTAATATAGAGGTTTAGATTTTTTTTTGGGATAAGACATATTAGACATACTTTACCATGTTTTTTAAAGAAACGAAAGGTCAATGCCCCATCTTAGTTCAATTCTTCATTTTCAGGGTCACGTGTATAATTAACGTCTGATGCTATAGGAAATCGATGCATTTAAAAGCCGATATACGCGACCAATAGTTATCATTGAAAACGGAAAAATGGTAATAAAGTCATCTATTTACTCACAGTTATAGTCATTGTGAAAATACTTCCGTTATAACTAGCCCACTTATGAGCATTATACATATGTACACCGCATTATGTACGCACTAGACTACACTTGTCTCGAGGTAAGAGTAAATTGTATTATAAAGTGCATGTTACGAGCTATTTTTATATAGAACACCTACCTGTGGGTGACACTTGATATTATTTATCAGTCGTTCCTTCCTGTGTTACAAATCCTTGTATATCTTTTCATGAATCAGGGTCATTGATTCAGAACGATGGTTTGTTAACATGTTATATGATGGCAATGGCCTTGTTATGGCCGGTACTCGTGGCTTCGAAGCTTGAGGTAGCGGTTCCGATTAAATTATATTATTTTTGTAATATTCACGGATATTTGTATCTAAAGTCCAGTGCCGGGTAAAATCAGCGCGGGGCCTGTAGTGAATTTTATCAACGGCCCCTTGGCTTTCTTTGAGTTATCGACTTTATGGTATTTAACTTAACAAAGAAATTTCCATGTAAATAGATGCTCTGTACGAAAAGCGTTGGTGCGCGGGGCCCCAAATGTCTAATCGTGTGTCCCGCAATGTCTAAGCGACTAAACCGCCACTGCCTAAGTCTACAGACTATGCCAAGTTCAATGTGATAATTTGATAAGATGAATGTCGCTAATTTCATTGATTACCGTATAGTGTATTTTTTTGATATCATGAAGGCGAGAGTTTGTAAGTATGGGAGTATGTATGTTTCTTAGTCTAACGCTACGTTACACCAAAGGCTAGGCGGATTTTGAAAAATGTACCGACGTAACTCCGGCACCTACAGGGCGTTGAATCTCCGACGATACTGTTAATTCAAAATATAAATACCTTAGTGATGGGTGCTTCCAGTGGTAGCCCTTGTAGCTTAGCTAGTGAGGTGCGCCGGAGCCCGTCCGAGGCCACGGAGCGCACATCCAAAGAGCCCCGCCTTATCGAGTGTAAGGAACCGCGGCCGCGCTCGCTCTCCACAGTGCTACTCGGCTCGCACACGAATACCACGTGAGATGTGCTCCTGGAATAACAGGACTAGGTTATTTAGAAGATGATACTGTTTAGAACTGGCGTGAACGAGGGTGTGATTGGAAAGATGAAGAAAGGCATGTTACGTTGGGTTGGACATATAGAAAGGATGACTAAAGAATGACTGACGAAACAGATATACAAAGCGAAAGTGCGTCATAAAATAAGGGACGAAAAATGTTATAAGTTGTATTGGTAATAGTTGTATGAAATGAAGGATTGCCTTCTTTTTGGCAATCTAAATATATAACCCGTACATCGCTTAAAAAAATATCCACGTAATTCTTTGGAGAAATTAGTGTTATCTAATCAGTAGGCTTAAACCTCGCACCTCAACAGGTATGCTTAGAAGATCTATGTACCTTGATGTATATCATTTCTCGGCTATATTCTCGTGTCTCGCATTGCTAGAGTATATTCGTACGTACTTGGCAAGAGCGACAGAGGCTCCTCTGCATGGCAGGAGCAAGGGATCGGGGGTAGCACGACGGCGCAGAGATATAGGCGCTTCCCAGTCGCGCGCGCCGCTCGCCGCTAGCCGCAGTGCCTCACCGCTCGCCGCTTCCGCCAGCGGCCTCGGCCCTTCCTCCATACGCCACCCCATCACTCGGCACCAGGACTTGTTCGTGAGCTGATCACAACAACACAATATGTAAGCAATCTCACAAAGCAACAATCACAGCAGACCAAATGAAAGAGATAATACTCGGGTGGTACAAAGTAACGCTCTGGACAGTAACAAATAGAGGGAGTTTCATCAGTTATACCAACAAGAATCTTTTAAATGTAAGTGGAAGAAGCAAACGAGTAAGTAATTACTCTTGCCTATAGGTGTAATTAACTATAGTAGGTATATTCGGGCGTTGCCGATCATATGACGGTTGAAGTTGGTGTGCTGGCAGCTTAAGGGGTGTACGCACATCTATTCTTTGAAGAGTTCTGGACACCTAACTGACCACTCACACAATATTATCTGGATGATGTCTCATTTGGTTGCCATTTTTATTAAGGTAGGTAGATGATACATCAAGTCTGAACCTCCTCTTTAGTGTTATTCGGAATTTGTGTATTCATTATCTTTCAGCTACTAAAAACACCGTTACTTACAATGATCTTTTGCTGGTCATCAGTGACAGCGATGAGATCCCGGCACCTGTCAACAGCGGCGGCTAGGGCTGCCACCGCTCCTATCTGCGCACGCGCAGACGCACTGGCCGCGCGCGCTTGTAGGATCTCTGCACACCACGCCACAGCGCTTACCGTCTCCACCATTACCTGTACCAGAGATTGTATCTCTTATATAATCTGTTTTGATTAATGAAGTAAAAATTACTGGTTCTAAGGTCAGATACGTCATTAAGCTTGGACATTCAGACGGCGGATCAGTGATTTTTTTTAGGTTATCTATATATAATATAATAAAAATATATCCTCACGCCTTCCCACAAGGGTCCCCGAAGGGGTAGGCAGAGGTGTATAGGTAATACCCACACACCCACTTTCCGCCAGAGGTATATTAGGTGCCAACGTGACAGATGGCGAGTCCATCGCCGTTACTCAGGCACGGCTATACATTTCGGCCTTTGAATTTCTTCTCAGACGTATGCAGGTTTCCTCTCGATGTTTTCCTTCACCGGCTAGGTTATCTATGAAGGTTTATATTCGCTGAATTTAATTTTGAATGTTTATATGGCGAGTGAGCGAGCTAAGACGAGAGCTTAGGGACTGCGATCGTTAAAATACTTTGAAAGGCTCTAACCTTAATACAACTCATAAAAAATATTGGCAATGTAACTTGTAGGCAAATAATTTATACTTTACAAATACATCCAAAGGTTATCTGCAAGAGATCGCCGAGTCCTATAAGACCGCCAATTTATTTGATTATTTTAATGCACGAACAAGTTACAATCTTAAAAGATACACATTACAAACAAATTTGGTACTAATTGTACTTTGTGTTATGATGTTTTAATATGATGTACAATAAAGCATAAATAAATAAAAAAATATTTTAAGTACATATATGGCATGCCATATAACGAAAAACCGATAAATATTGACAAATACGCGAGGAGGAGCGGAGTAAGACCGCGAGCCTACTACATGGAATTCGAAGTATTATTTATCGTAGCTCGTAGCGCTTTGCTACGAATCCGTAGCATTTCAAGATGCTACGATTTTGAGAAATAAATCCAGTCTTTCACAAATCTATTTTATTATAACACTAGTATAGTGAAAAAAAACCCATATGAAAAAGCAAATATCATGACACCGACTACCAATGTTATTAAAAATATCGTCACGCCTTCCTATAAAGATCTCCGAAGGGGTAGGCAGAGGTGTATAGGTAATACCCACATATCCACTTTCCGCCAGAGGTATATTAGGTGCCAACGTGAAAGATGGCGAGTCCGTCGCCGTTACTCAAGCACCACTATACATACGCCTTTGAATTTCTTCTCAGACGTATGCAGGTTTCCTCTCGATGTTTTCCTTCACCGTAAAGCTCGTGGTGTGACTAATCACTATACTTAAGTTCAGAAAAACTCATTGGTATAGTCGGGATTCGAACTTGCGACCTTTGCGTCGCAGGCAACTGCGAACCACTCGGCCACCACGGCTCAAATTATAATTTGATAACACGGCAAAAATAAATATTTCTTCCTTGGATTTCAATTTCTAGTCGATACCGACACTTCGGTCAGAAATGTCTCATATATGTATTTTTTTATACCACTGGGGTGGCAAACAAGCATGCGGCCTGCCAGATGGTAAGCGGTTACCACCGCCTATGGACGCTTGCAATACCAGGGGTATCACTCGCATGGCGATCCTACTAGGTCACGTAACCTTTTTTTATCGGATCGCATAGTATCAAGTAAAGCTAGATGATTGAATAGAGACACTGAGGCAAGTATTCCAATCAACTTACTCTATTGAACCCGGCCTCCAAATAGGGTAGCACAGCGAAATCTTCTTTCAGATACGCACTGAAACAAAATTAGAAGAAAGCCTTATTAATCTATACATATAAATAAAATTGATGTGTCTGTTTGTAATATTGAAATAACCGCTTTTTACTACATGCATATGAATATATATGCGGTACATACACCAAAATAGTTTTTTTTTTGAATTTTTGTCTATCTGTCTGTCTGTTGGTTCCGGCTCATCTCTGAAACGGCTGGATCGATTTTAACGGGACTTTCACGGGCAGATAGCTAATGTAAAAAGGAGTAACTTAGACTACTTTTATTTTAGAAACTAAACATTTTTTTTGTACTAGCTGTTCCACGCAGACGAAGTCGCGGGCACAGCTAGTACATTATAAAATATCCTCACACCTTCCCACAAGAGCCCCGAAGTGTTAGGCAGAGGTGTATTGGTAGTACCCACACACCCACTTTCCGCCTGAGATATATTTAACACTATAACATGATATTCTAAAATATCACAGATAGCCATGATGAAAGACATTGAGTAGTCGCCTAAAAAGGGATGATTGGAGGGATGATGATCGGGTTCGATACCCGAACCTAAGAGTTTTTCTGAACTAAAGTACAGTGATTTATCATCCCGTGAGAGCATAAGGCTATACCTAGCAGTGGGTTTATGTGGGCTGATGATGAGATCACGTAGAGTCCCTCATAGGGTAGGCAGAGTAGAACACTGGTCTCACTTAGTCTTTTCATACATGCTCGTCGGTTTCGAATACTCTTTCTGCAGCTATCCTACCTGTATCCTACTCACGTTGTACGTACTAAATAAATGAATACTAATTACAAATACTAAGTACTGAATACGTTGAATTCTGCTTAATATAAGTTAATTCAAACTTTTTCATACCTCAGACCGACAAGAAATCTCTCTTTAATTTGCTAACGTTATTACCTCAGAATAGTATTACAGCGCTTATCAAAGTACATTCAACAAAGTTCCGCATAAGTTAGTAGTTATAACGACTGGGGTGGTAGCGGGCGGATGCTGCTAGGCCACAACACTAGCGACGCCGTGCCATTTCATTGCTCAAACAAAACCAAGTACATAATTAAAAACGTAAAGACACTCATCTATGTAGGAGTTTTAATTATATTTATTTAATTATGAACTTGGATTTCCAACAAGGAATACAAAATTACATGCAACATAACGATTTAGGTGGTGACATCAATATTGGTTCCTTAATTATAGGAAATCACAACATGCGTTTCGTTAACATAACATAACAAATAAAATATTGCGTAAGGATACATAGCAAGGTGTTGCTAAGTTTAGTTTAGGTTAGGGTTAGCTTATGTACATTTGTGTAAATATGTTTTTTATAAGTCCTTAAATTATTATTAAAAATATCTATGTCTTCAGAGTTTTTGGAAATGGCATTGTATTCGTTAGCCATTCTAACAATAGGAGAGTGCTTGCCGAGGTTGGTTCTACATTTGGGGATTGCGAGCAGAGGGCAAGCAATATTAAATTATAGATACCTTGGGACAGTTCCACACAAATTGGTGTAGTCTCAAACTAAGCAAAGCTTATTAAAATGTAATATGGGAACATTGAAACGATGCTAGAGCTTAAACTGAGCTAATTATTATCTAATTGATTGCACGTTCTGACCCGATTGAGTAACAAACACCCTCGCAATCTTTCGCATTTGAAATATTTGTAGGATAGGATAATTATGGCCGTGATGGCCGTTCCAGTAGTTGCCTGCGGCACAAAGATCGCAAGGTCGTATCCCGACTGTACCAAAGAGTTTTTCCAAACTTAAGTACAGTGATTAGTCACACCACGAGCTTTACGGTGAAGGAAAACATCGTGAGGAAACCTGCTAACGTCTGAGAAGCCATTCAAAGGCGTATGTAGGTATAGTCGAGTTTGAGTTACGGCGATGGAGTCGCCATCTGTCACGTTGGCGTCTAAAACATATCTCTGGCGGAAAGTGGGTGTGTGTGTGTACTACCTGTACACCTTCGTCTACCCCTTCGGGGACCCATGTGGGAAGGCGTGAAGATATAGAATAATTATCTTCAAATTGCGCACAGGTATCTGTGTGGGCTGGGCATAATGGACTGTTGTTGAGATAATATTGAGGTTCGTCCGTCCCCAATTTTCACTAATGAACATAAATGTACGTCATTTGTCATTTCG
>JACCPG010000190.1:0-127714 GCA_016069955.1 Drepana arcuata
GAATTCTTTCCATATTTAGTTTACAGACTGAGGATTCCTCAAACGTAATTTGAAATTGAATAATCAACTGCACAAATACAATCACTGTAACAGTTTATAAATACTCAGATATGATAGATATATTTATGAGAGACTGATGAATGTGGACGAAGCGAAAGAGGTATGTAAGTCTAGAGAGAACTGGCGCTCTATACTCTCTGCCTACCCCGTTAGGGACTTGGCGTGATGATATGTATGTATGTATATTTATGAGTATGGAATCAGAATTAGTTTTTAGTTCGGCAGTTCTCTCTAGACTTTAGAATTAATAGTCCTATCCACAAAAGGCAGTCATTACCAATTAACACAGCTCTCTGAAGCGGCTAGATGTACTACCCACTACCTTCGTATATCACACATAATATAGAATCGTGATCACTCATTAAATAGAAATACCGTAGCAATCCTCAATGATATTTACCTATTTAGTCTAGGTCTGCGAATATAATTTAATATCAGCTTTGGCTATGTGTAAAGAATAACAACAATAATAATCCTAATTGATACTTAAACATTTTACTACATATTACAATATATAAACAAAACACATCTTCCTCAACAAACCACACACGCAACGCAAGGCACTCAAATCATCTCATGCTCACCACACGGACAAACCTGAACCAGGTAACAAGATAAAAGTCCGGACAAATGTCAGTCAATATTGTTTTATATCCACAATATCCTCACACCGACCCACAAGGGTCCCCGAAGGGTCCCAGAGGTGTACAGAGTAAGACTTTTTTTTAATATTAAGGTATAACTTTATTTTTAAGATCATGTGTTACCTACGTATAGTACAAAGTACGGGGTTAGTCAACACAGTTATGTTCGACGTTTGCATATTCCTACCATTTAGGAACAGGAATATGCAAATGGTGAACATAGTATAACCATGTTTTAGTGAAAATGCAGGAAAATATTACTAAGACCCAACAATGAACATAATTTGTCCAAACGGCACATTAGCACGAACCGAGCATAGAACCTGCACCCTTTGTGAAGGCATGCACATAATTCGAATCCGCCCAATATCACGCAACGTGGCCTACGTGGTCCTGTCCTTTACTCATGCTAAAGTTGTGGGCACACTATGGTCTATTATGGATCTCTGAAGATAATAAATAATTACGAAAAAGCCGTGGTGGCTAGTGGTTCGTTCGAGTAGTTGCCTGCGACAAAAATATCGCAAATTCGAATACCGACTGTATCAATTAGTTTTTCTGAACTTAGTACAGTACATTGATTAGTCACACCACGAGCTTTACGGTGAAGGAAATCATCGAGAGGAAACTTGCATACATCTGAGAAGCAATTCAAAGGCGTTTGTATAGTCGTGCTTGAGTAACGGCGATGGACTCGCCATCTGTCACGTTGGCACCTAAAATATGTCTCTGGCGGAAAGTGGGTGTGTGGTGGGTATTACCTATACACCTCTGCCTACCCCTTATGGGAAGGCGTGAGGATATAAATATATATAAATAATTGATGTGGATGAATGGAGTCTATAAGTCTAGAGCTTTACTGTCCCTACTTACCTCGCAAGGAACTAGGATTAATGGCCACATATTCATCTCTAAGTAGTACGCTAGAGCAAATTTTTTTACGAATACTAGTAAATATGACGATGACGGTCGACTGGCCTAGTGCTCTGTGCTCCTGACTGCGAAGCTTGTGATCGCGGATTCAATTCCCGCTGAGGACAGATATTTGTGTGATGAACATGAGTATTTGTACCCCAGTCTTGGATGTCCTCTGTATTGAGGTATCTATATACACACCTATATATATTTTTATCGTTGTCTAGTTACCATAGTACCTACAAGTTTACTCAGTTTGCGTCTATGACAGTTTGTGTGGAATTGTGCCATGGTAATTATAATTTTTTTATCCACAAATATGTTGTTATTTCCGACTCAGTAATGTTATTTATAAGAAATAATTGTTACCTTTCTTATGACAATTAGGATGATGATGACGAATTAAAGGAAAAAGTTTTTTAATACGTATTAGTATCTATGTTTTATGTACGTAGTCTTTTACAAGCAATTGATACAAATTTCTCTCGGTTAACTTGTTTTATTTTGATATCAGCCGCTCTTATTGTCCTCGCAACTGAATAAGACAACATCGGTGATATTTTCAGCGCGACGCCCTTAAGGGTGATTGACCCTTGAATGACCCGACGTTCAGCTTGATGCCACAGAACTTTCAAACACTTTGCCTTAATATAATGTGTACCAGTAGGTATCCTCTCTTATATTACATTATATATTTTAAGTCGAGATGCGATCTCTTCGAAAAATGTGCGGCGTAATGATATTAGATCGAATCCGCAATTAAGAGATTCGCAAATCAACTGGCGTGAATGAGGGCGTGATTGTAAAGATGAAGAAAGGCATGTTACGTTGGTTTGGACACATAGAAAGGATGAGGCAGAGGAAGGCCACGTTCCAACTACCTGGATCAAATAGATCGGACTCTGAAGGACGGTAACGTTACGAGTACTCGAAACCGACGAGCATGTATGAAGAGACTGATGAATGTGGACGAAGCGAAAGAGGTATGTAAGTCTAGAGAGAACTGGCGCTCTATACTCTCTGCCTACCCCGTTAGAGACTTGGCGTAATGATATGTAATGTATGTATGTATGTATATTTTAAGCGCCGGCCACTGTGGCGGCTAATTGGTTCGAGTAGTCAGTCGCCTGCAACACAAAAATAGCAAGTTCGTATCCCGCCTGTCCCTGTGACTGATTAATCACTCCTCGAGTACGGTAAAGGAAAACATCGAGACGAAACCTGCATAGGTTTGTGAAAAAAAACTATGTATAAACGGCGATGGAGTCGCGATGTGTCACGTTGGCACCTAATATGGTATATTTCCGGCAAGAAGTGCGCGTTACACCTTCAGGAACCCTTGTGCATTTAAAAATTATGTCTTTTCAAATTAATTTCATAATATAATTTATAAGGTTATAGGTAATATACTTAGTCGCTAAATTCTGTGTACCTACTCGTAATTGATCTATAAAGTCAAAATAAATCACAATGGAACACTACCTATTAGAATAACCACGCTTGACTTCTACGATGTCTTTCAATTACGATGCAGGAACTTAGAAAACCTCACTCGTTTTATACAGAACCGTAGCAATTACAGAAAGCTAATGGGGCGTTCGCACTCGCATTATACAAGTGAATACACATCCTGCTGAAAACAAACCAAAAAGAAATCCTTGAGAAGTGTTTTCTTTCTCTTAGAGAAATGTTTATTTAATATCTAATGTACATCTTCGCACCAAAGTAGAGGTGTTTAAAATTCGGAGATGTACCTATTTTATATTTATTTGGGTAACATACAATATATATTTTCGTGTATACAATATATATAGCCGTGGTGGCCGAGTGGTTCGAGCAGTTGCCTGCGACGCAAAGGTCGCAAGTTCGAATCCCGACTGTACCAATGAGTTTTTTCTGAACTTAAGTACAGTGATTAGCACACCACGAGCTTACGGTGAAGGAAAACATCGAGAGGAAACCTGCATACGTCTGAGAAGAAATTCAAAGGCGTATGTATAGCCGTGCCTGAGTAACGGCGATGGACTCGCCATCTGTCACGTTGGCACCTAATATACCTCTGGCGGAAAGTGGGTGTGTGGGTATTACCTATACACCTCTGCCTACCCCTTCGGGGACCCTTGTGGGAAGGCGTGAGGATATATTTATATTTTCGTACAAACACATCTTCACGCCTTCCCGAAAGGGCAGCCAAAGGTACGAGTGTGTACGTAGTACCCACTTATAATACCTACACATGTCACCAAACGTTGTGTCAACGTGATTGGATGTCTTTTAATTTTTTAGTCCGCCTGATGGATGTCAGTTACCGAAGTTTATCGACGCTTGCAATACCATGGGTATCGCTCATAAAAATACAGGGTAGCCAGAGCGAATAAAACACCAGTTCTCTGATTCAAAATACTGTATCATAAAGCATTTTTTATAAATCAATCAGTTAGAAAAAGTACTTACGAACTCTAATATAATTTCGTAAGTGCTCACTCGCGCACTGTTGGCTGAACACGTGTAATATGAATGTAGTTTCCTTTGTACGACCCAATGATAATATCTGAACGAATCTCTACAAATGGAGGATTACTTATACCATCCTCGATTCACATAAAATATTACTTTCAATACATTCAATGATATGATATATATACCTACGCCTCGACCTCGAGCGATATCAAGGAAAATTGCCAAAGCGAATACAATGATATGAGTATTACGTTTTTTCATTCCACGTAATTTAACGATACCATAATATGTGGATTTCTCTGTGGCTTATTGAAAATGTTACCTTGTATATTGAAATGGCTAATTTAATTTGCAAACAAACGCCATTTTATTTCCCTTTATTGTGCACGTCATGGTCAGGTCCCATTTTTCCTTCAATTACTATAGAAACTCAATACACCTTGCGATGGTAAGATAGGCTGTACGGTAGCGTTCCACTCGGTAAATTCTATTTTTAGATGGAAAATTCCGCCTCCAATTAATACCTGATTCTATTCAATATTTCCGTCTTTTCAAACTTATAACAAGACGTTTAATTGCAAAACGTTTCATGTTTCCAGTCTGAGCACTTTCGGTCGTGTGTTTTCTATGGCTTTCACTTGGTCAGTCGAGGCACCGCTTTATAGACATAATAAAATATAACGTTCTTTAAAACTTCATCATTACCTCTCATAAACATTATATCGATAGCTGCTGTAAAGTTAAAACTTAACTACGAAGCTAACGTATGTTTAAATATTGAGAAGTCCACGAGTACTGAAATAACTCCGTTGTGTTGTAATTTTTAAGATTATGACATTCCGATGTACAGAGATCTCGGTGAATACATGAAACATTACATGATTTGAACATGCTTCTAAGCTTTAGCGTTAAACGATAACGAATTAATGGAATGTCTACCAATTCAATAAAAGACGACCCAATTCACCAAAAAGTATGCGTCATTACGTATGAGATAGCTAGCACCGTAAATTCACACGCGACAAAAATGGGGCATTCCAGGTAAAGCGGGCATGCTAAAAATTATGCGGGCATGCTAATGCATTTTTTTCGATTTTCAGCGAGCGTAGTCGAAGATAGAGTGAGGGCGCTAGAAGCAAAGCTAGTCTCCCTATGAAAGAACATGAGCAAAAGAGCGCTGGTGCTTTTCATAGGAAACCGGAGCTCTTCTATATGTATAGAGAAGAACAATAAGTAATCGAGAAGTGGCGACTTAGTATATATAGCATTTGTGACTGATCACTTATTCAACTACTGGGGGACAAGCAGGAATGAAATACAAAAAACTTCGCAAAACTTCCACATTTTTGCCTGAAATAAGTTAGTTTCGCATTCTTTCTCTGTTTCCTAAGGACAAATTTATTTCTTTTAGACTCAGATTGTTTATGATATAAGGTCACGTCTAATTAAGCACAGTACATTACCACCCCATTTCACCCCTAGTTGGGTGTGTCTAGGTACTAATTACATCATTCATTGTATCGTGCCCCGCGCGATGTATCGTATACGCTCCGGAAAATTAGGGTCTTATTGAATTACTCTCTTCAGTAAAATTAGATATAAACGTATCGCAGTGGTTATTCTGTATTTAGGATATAAATTGCCACACGATTACTGTAACAATTTTTCTTCACGCCTTCCCACAAGAGACCCGAAGAGGTAGGCCGCCAGACATATATTTTTAAGTGCCTACGTGATAGGTGGCGAGTCCATCGCCGCTTCTCAAGTACGACTATACATATCTACGCCTTAGAATTTCTTATAGGATAGGTTTCCTCTCGATGTTTTCCTTCGCTGTAAAGCTTACGGTGTGACTAATAAATGTACATAACTTCAGAAAAATGTATTGGTACAGTTGGGATTCGAACAGGTAACTTGCTGAACTGAACTTACTGAACTGGTAACTAACCTATTATCGATAAAATCGTATTTTACCTACAAATCGATAGAACATTTATACTCAATAATTATATTCATTACAGCTCAATGCTTGTATTTATTTTTGACTTTGTAAACATAATATAAAAACACAATTACGTACACATATTAAAAACAGGTGTAGCTTGAATTCAAATAAATTATGGATAGGTTTCAATTATTACGAAGTATTTTAACTCATTAATAGATTTTAATACTTACTATGCTACGGCGTAGGTAACTTACTTTTTCTGTAGCGCTACGCACACTTACCGTAGCTGCGTAGTCTTAAAATTAGTTATTACGTTGTCTTTGATAATATCGAAAACGAATAATGTTTACAAACATATATTACGTATTACATATTACGATTGGGCTGAGTCCCTAACAGGGTAGGCAGTCAGTAGATCGCCAGTTCTCTATATACTTACAGACCTCTTTCGCTTCATCTAAATTCATCAATCCCTTTATTATGCTCGCCGGTTTCGAGTTCTCCTGATGTTCCAATACTTGGAGGTAGTTGGTAGTTACTTGGAACATGGTCTTCCTTTGCCTGTTCTTTCTCAAATTTTCGCATGTACATCAGTTTCGTCATACTAAGAGCCGTGGGTGTTCGCTGAGTTGTCCGTACCAATGAGTTTTTCTGAACTTAAGTAGAGTGATTAGTTTCACCACGAGCTTTACGATAAAGGAAAATATCGAGAAAAGCTGAGCAGATTCGAACTTGCGTTGTAGGAGAATATTTGAATCACTCGGTATACACTCTGGTATATGACGTCTATAAACCGGTCCTTTTCGTTCTCTTGTATAATCCTACTAACGCCTCTAATCCAATCCAAGCCTAAAATAACAGAGCAGCTTATTACCAACTATAGATAATCCGTTTAAAACACATCGCAACGGTTACATGGAGTGCAATACAAATATTTGCGTTTCATTTTGGAGTTAACGATTTAACAATGTTTTTAATCCTATATGTCGGTCGCCTATTATCGTAGGCATTCGGTGCGCTGCATGATGAGAGAGCTTTGGAATTAACAATCCATGTAATCATTTTTGTTTTGTTGTTTGTATTAAATTAAATTGTTGATGGTAGAACAAATCGAACTAAATATCATTGATGGGATATCAATATTATAGTATTGAAAGCCGAAAAATAGGTATGTGCCTATAAACACATTCATGATTGTCGATGAAGCTAAAGGTGTTCAAGTTTTATTGCCTAGAGTTTTAACTCTGCTTCGTTCGTCTTTCGCCTATAATAGATGTCGACCGATTTTTTATCTGTTACAACACCACGGACATGTACTGTAAAATACAGATACCTAACTATTATCATCACGGGGTTTATATAGCCATAATAAATTTATACAACAGACAGGTATATCTGTAAAAATTATTGTTTCCGTAAATATTTGGCGACTTGCTAATAAAAAATATGTAGGTATATAGATCGAAAGGCCTTTATCGGCGATGAAGATACTTAAAATATTATAAGTAAGTATGCGGTTTCCACCGCGTAAAGTTCGATTTCATTGATAGTTTTTTTTTAATAAAGCACCCTTTTTGTTAATCAAGCTAATAATCTGTATCTGTGCTAAATTGCAATCAATACTTTTCTGTAGTTTTTGCGTGTGCACGTTTATGATATTATGCCCCGCAGTTTCACTCGCGTAAAATGATTTCAATAGTATCTAAGTACAATCTTGATTTATTTTCGGAACAAAACATCATAACAGCATGGAGTTCTTCAAGAAGATTATGAAAATATTCCTGCAGGATCGGCAAGTAATACCCCTGGTGTTGCAAGCGTCTATAGGCGGCGGTAACCGCTTACCATCAGCGTGCTGCATGCTTGTTATGCAGCTAACAATCTCTCTAATTTCAATATATCCTCACGCCTTCCCACAAGGGTCCCCGAAGGCAGTCCCGGTAGGCAGAGGTGTATAGGCAACACCCACACACCCACTTTCCGCCAGAGGTATATTAGGTGCCAACGTGACAGATGGCGAGTCCATCGCCGTTACTCAAGCACGACTATACATACGCCTTAGAATTTCTTCTCAGACGTATGCAGGTTTCCTCTCGATGTTTTCCTTCACCGCAAAGCTCGTGGTGTGACTTATCACTGTACTTAAGTTCAGAAAAACTCATTGGTACAGTCGGGATTCGAACTTGCGACCTTTACGTCGCAGGCAACTGCTCGAACCACTCGGCCACCACGGCTCTCTAATTTCATTGAGTAGAAAACATCCATACTCACAAACTTTTGCATTTATTATGCAGGCATATTAGTAGGAAGTAGGAAATAATAATACACTATTATATATAAATCTTCACATTTAAAAAAGTATACCTCTACCTATTTATAAAATGTATAAATCTAAAACTTTAGGTACTAGTGAAGCCGTAGCGTCTCGGCACTTTATTGCGAGGGCATGCCTACAATAATTGGATCCTTTGCATCGAATCCCCTGCGGAGACACTACAAAATGTATTTCGATTTGCAAATGGAGCGTCTTTTCTAGACTATGTCCAGTTTGTCGCACGGCCGACTGCATGCAATAAGAACACGTCACGATCATACGCGCATGCATCCAGAATGCGATATTTTTCCTATAACCGGTTGTCTCGTTCGCAGTCCGGGCGATATTTCCGTTGGCAAATGAAGCTATTCAGCTGAATAAATAATGCGCTGCATTGCACAAATCGGCAGGTTATTCAAGTCTTTTGCATAAAATATTGTTCAAAGTAAGTTAAAAGTGACTCCCAAAAAATAAGGCCTATCAATTAGGAGGTTCCTATGAATACATACCTATTTGATTTCCAATTTCACGGTTTCTTTTAAGAGAGGTGTAGGTAACAACAACCTCTTTTCGCCGGAAATGAATTTAGGTGAAAGTTGCCGATGGAATGTCAATCGCCGTTTCTTAACTGAAAAATGAATACCTACATACATACATAATTATCATCACGCAGAGTCCCCAACGGGTAGGCAGAGAACAGAGCGTCAGTTTTCTCTAGACTTGTATACCCATTTCGCTTCGTTCCCATTCATTAGTCTCTTCATACATGCTCGCTGGTTTCTAGTAGGTATCTAATCATAATAATGAATTAGGTATTATTATTATAATTATATATGTACCGTAGCGTAGGCTATAACTGTTGAGTTATGTTTAAATATGCATAAATTTGAATGAACGATTGCACTCCTCACAGATAACACACACACATTTTAATATGTATCTTTATATTTGAACTGGCTCTATACTTTATGCCTACCAGCAACCATCGTGATGATCTTTATATTTTGATTGTAAATCTTGTTATGGAACCCAGGTCTTCTACTTTATAGTTTTTTTTCTATGAATTCAAAGAAAAGAAATTCAAAGCCTAAGGCATCTGTAATCGAACCAGATGGTCTGACAAATCGAAAGCTTTTGAGCTCTCGTTCGATTCAATTAATTTGTCAAGGTACTAATTCCTGGCAATTCTTCAGTTGGTCGCATGCCACGATTACCTATTTCACCCATATAAATGCACACTTGTAACATCTGTATTGTATAAATATTATGGTGTGATGAAAAAATTACCAGCTTTTTATATCTCATACCGACTGGTGTTAGAGCCAGAACCTTCAACTACTTATTATTATTTTGATCCCAGTTTAAAAAACATTGATGGATCTAAATAAATAAAAACCCAATAATGTACTTAAAATACAAAAAAATATGGTATTTATTCTTAATTACACTTAATAATTATAATTTGGTTCAGGCGGGTGATGCGGGGGGAATGGTGGATGGCCGAAAGGCGGGGGGCCACGTGGTGGAAACTGGGGCCGGAACGACGGAGGCGGGGGGCGCCATGGTGGGGGGGGTCTGCCTCCGGGGGGAGGAGGCGGACCAAAGCCTGGAGGCCCGAAGGGTGGTGGGGGGAAGTGGTGGAAGGGGGGCGGCGGCGGCGGCGGCCCGGGAGGAGGTGGGGGCCCAGGTGGCGGCATAGATGACGGCGGCGGTGGTGGTGCAGACATCGGCAGCGGCGGCGGCGGTCGTACACTCATAGGCCCTTGAGGAGGCATGGGCGACGGAGCGGGCGGCGGTGGAGGGGCCATTAGTACTGGGCCCAGCATAGTAGGAGGTGCGTCCGCGAACAACTGGTGGGGACGGTCCGCGTGCGACAGCGGGTTTTGAGCAGCAAGCAACCTAAAATACAAGAGTAGGTCAGATTATTATGCGATGTTGACATACATGTTCCAGCTACTTAGATAAAGTTGATCGCACACTGAATGATAAAAACGTAAAGAGTACTCGACATCGGCGTATGTATGTATGAAGACTGATGAATGAAGATGAAGTAAAAGATGTCTGCAAGTCAAGCACCCTAAAATACAATACTATCCAAAGAGGGTCTTGGCATGATGAGATGTATTTTGAGTTAATTCTTCAGCCAAAATATACACATATTCGTGTGATGATGTGTGACATCACTACATGTGCAATGACAACCATGAATCAAAAAGATTACTGTACTGGCAGCAGCACTTCCAATAAACCAGTCCTACTGTCAGTAAATCACTTCTAAAAGGAGCATTGTGGAATCCTTTCTCACTCACTCATAAACATATTCGGCAACACTATTAAATTGCAGGTTAATAAATAGCTGATCAATTCTGGTTAATCTTATTAAGAGGCAGATTAGGGTGTTCATAAACTTTGATGTACCTTTCAGCAGCGGATCCATGCCTCTCTCCCTTGACATCCTTCTTGAATGCATATGACACTGATATAGGCCTGTTGCATAAATACTGGTTATTCATAGCTTCGATGGCCGCGTCGGAAGCTTCAAAGGAAGCAAAATTGATGAATGCAAATGCTTTGGAGTTTCCTGTTTCTGGATCTCTCATAACCTGGAAGTTTTATAATAAGATTATATAAAAAAAAAAATCATTTTTTTTATAAATGATAACAAAAATTAACAATAATACAAACATATATTTTTTTCAGTCTGTGTATCTCTTTGTTTTGGCTAATCTCCATAAAATAACTAAATTAGCATATTTTGGCTTATACTCATGTATGCTTGATAAAATGAACCCCCACAAGGACTCTTGGCGTGATGATATTCATATGTATGTAAAATGGAAAGCCTCTGCCTACTCCATAAGAAACTTGACTTTATAATATGAATGGATGCATTTAAATCAGAATGGAGTGAAAAACTGAATGAATATCACCAGTTTGTAGTTACTCCATACCTTAGGTGTTTGTAATATAACTCCAAAAGCTGAGAATGTGTCATACAACAGCTTTTCATCTACTTCTGGATCCAAGTTTCCTATGAACACATTGGCTCCCACATCCAGATTTTTCTGATGTGCTGATGCTTTGTTTACCCTTACTGGTTTTCCATACAGTTTTATCATATTCATAACCTGAAATAAAAATTAATTATCTTAATCAATATTTTCTGCAATTGTAAGCATGCAGTGGAGGATTGAGTCTCCGGTGTGTTATAATCAAGTCCATGAATCACTTTTGGGTTACCATACATACAATAGAACAACAGTAAATATCAACCAAAGGATTTCATTTTGTGTCTGAGTGAGATGAGAGCTGAGATTTCTCATCTCATCAATCATGCATCACATGCAATCACATATTGACAAGCCTACCATTAAATGTGAAAAAAAATTTAAAATTTTAACAGCTTTGAGGGTCCAGTATGTGGGTCTGTGTAACAATATCTTGGCGAACCCTAGTTCTGACGATATAAAGTGTTTGTTAAAATTGTATATGCATAGATTTTAAGTGATTTTATATCCAGGTGTCCTCACGGAGTGACATAGTCGCTGTGCGACAAAACTCCTATAATAAATAGAAAAAAAAACAGCATTTGGTATCACAGGATGCATAGCATTATTGGCTGGGTCCAGCAGTGGATTCTAACAGTTCTTTTGTGATCTCCAATTATTGATTGATCAAAATCAATGTTATAACGCTTCTAGAATGATAATCATCATTTTAATATGACACACTTAATTATTCAGTTATAAGACACTAGCGGCCCGTCCTGGCTTTGCACCAGGTGGACATTTACTTTTGAAACATTTTGACATATTTTTTTTTCTTGCACTTAATTAAAGAATTTTTTTGAATCAATTAGTTACAAACATACTTACATACAAATCTTTCCTCTTTATAATTTTAGTATAGATTCAGGTATATCATTTATTAATTACCTTTATGGCATAATCAGCATCTTCTTCTCCCATGAACTCAACAAATCCATATCCCTGATGAGTCTGAGTTACTCTATCCTTTGGCATGTGGACATTAACTGGAAAAAACAGGAAGGCGTAAGGATATAATTTATTTATTTATACATACATAGTATAACAGCAAGTTTCTAACAGGGTAGGCAGAGAGAATAGAGGGCCAGTTCTCTCCTGACTTGCAAACCTCTTTTGCTTCATTGATATTTATCAATCTCTTCATACACACGCTCACCAATTTCAAATACTCTGGACATTCTCGTCTCATAAATATTGATAGGTTGCTTAATATATAAAAGTCTATGTAAGACAGTCCTCTATTCACTTGTAAGCTATTTATCCAATTATGATGAAACATTAGTGAGTTGTCATCTATACTGTTATGTTCTAGCAAAGATACCTGGCAAAAAAAAATACTTACTAGGCAGCCATATGAACTTCTCTATCATTCATTACTATTAAATTATAAATTTACTGATTGTCACACTTAAGCTGTTACCTATTTTGCAACAAATCTACGTACCAACCGGTCCAGCTTGAACGAATAGCTCCCAGAGCAAACTCTCCGAGACTCTGTCATCAAGACCCCCAACATAAATTGTGGCATCTAGAATCAAAAAACTTTCTTTGTAAACAATTAAGTAATAAAGGATCATTATTATAAGTTCAATTAATTAAGAAACGACGAATATTTTTATTCTGCTGTCACACACGTACCATCAAACGGACAGTACGGTTTTATTAAAATAGCTATGCTATGTAAACCGTATAACCTCAATCATTGTTACAACTTGTTTTTGAAGAACATGCACAGTTTGCAGTGTTAAAAGAAGCATATAATGATTATTCATGTTACAGTTTTCAAAATTCACAAAGCAATCAACTATCAGCTTTGTACTATTCATTGTTTTACCTTGATTTCTTTCGGCAATTGGCCCCGCTGCCATTTTCTATTTGTTTGTCAAATGAAATGAAATTGAATTGAATGAATGACAGCGTCTCAGGCAATCATATTGAAAGTTGAAAATTACGGTTGTAAAAAAAAGAGAAAATAGTTGAGTTTGATTTTATTTAAATTAATTAGTTTTGGGCGATAATAAAAGAGATCTTGATTTTCTTATTAAATTCGAATATTTGAATGCGATATAAAAAGTAGCGTTTAAGGTTTTCTTTACGGTGAAGGAAAGCATCGAAAGGAGGTGTGTGGGTATGACCTCTATACCTCTGCCTACTCTTTCGGGGACGGTGAGGATATTATAAAAAGGAAACTATCATTTAAGGAATAATGACTGAAAAACTAGTATCCATGTCATCAAACAATTATAACAAAAAAATGCTTTGTTTGTTTTGTATCAGCAGATCAGACAGACAGAAGTTTGTTATTTGTTGTGACAGCTTGCTTACGGAATACATACCTACGTTCCATTTGATTATCTTTTCAATAGTTATTTCCAAATCAATTTTCAGGTTTCATTCATTCAACTTAGTTTAGATTTCGCATTTGGCGCGTTGTGTCTTGCTTGTCACTCCAGTCATTACATTATATTTTTTTTATCGTTTATCTGAATAATAAAAATGCAGAGTGCATCAGTCTCAGATGTGATATCTTCTTTGTTTTGGTTCAAAGATGAAGGCGATGTCGATGAGGACGATGATATGGAACCGTTAGTGATAGAGCAGTTTGTACAAAATGTTGAGGACTTCAGTTCCCAATATGGGAGCGAAATTAGTGTTTCGTATACGGCTTTCAACCTTCGTGGCCCTCCATCAAATTTTCCGGACTATGGCGATTATCCTCAAGCCTTCGTTATGGTAAAATTAATGCTTGAACTAATGTATTGAAGGGAAAACTCTTAACACAAGTTTTTTTGTTTTATTGTATACTGATACAAAACTGATATTTTATATCAATTTTACTATTTAAATAATATTAATATTATACTTCTGGTTTTATCAGTTATTTGAAGTTTATTTACATTATCTTATAAGTACCCACAAAAATAATGTACTTATTATGTGGAAAAAAGGTTGACAAGGTGAAATTTATGTTAAATATTTATTTCAGAGGACCTATGGCACTTGGTGGGATGAGTCACCTTCAGCCCAAGAAGATTACATGCCACAGAACACTAACACAATTGCAAGTCAAGATTTTGTTGGTTAGTTTTAAAAAGTATTTTTATGTTTGCAATCATAATTTTGAATCTGAGGATGATTTACATATTATTTTGTGTACTATCCCATTTTCCAAACAACATTACTTTTGGCAGAAGTATCGTTTGAAAAAGCTGTGTACCCACTTGAGGTATCAGTATTTGAGACTTACAATCCTGGAGCACTAGTCCGCATATGGGCTAAAGGGCCCAGCACCTGGATGTTGCTATGGGAAGGAGAGCCAGAATATGTGGGAGATACACCCAGGATTTTCAGCCCAGAAATAAGGCAGTTGAATGTGTTGACCAGGTATGTATTTTCTTGGTAACATTTTTGATATTTAGTGAAGATTGTTATAAGAATCCTATGTATTTTTGATGGGTAGATGGGCCCCACTTATAAAAAATATAATAAAAAAATACTAATAACTTATATTTTAAAACATTAAATACTCTTTTGATACTTCTTCATGAAATGAAGTACTATCTGGAGGTTTTCATTTTTGATTTTGTTTCACCATGGTGGCAAACAAGCATGTGGTCCACCTGCAAAAATCTTTTATTATTATTTGGTATTAGGAGGAGGTCCTTTTCTTTCATATATTTATACATTATAGCCTATGCATTATTCTGGTGTATGAACTATGTTAGTGCAAAGTTATACTAATGCCCATTCAGTAGTCTTCGCTTGAAACAGGAATTTATATTCTTACAAACTTTCCCATTAATAGGATGTTTCTTAACTTTATGGACTTTTCTGGAAGGTTCCATGTATATGCTGTGATAACTTCACATATCACAGTATATTCAAAATTATGGTGTGTGTATAACATCAACAATTTTCACAGAATTCTAAGACTGGAGTTTAACCACAAGCTATTACCATATTACACGGAACTTGATGCTGTATTACTGAAGGGAAGAAAACCACCAGCTCTTGAAAGGACCAAGAGCAACTTTTCGTATTTATTCTGCAATAACCAACCAGTTGTTGAAAAAGGTAAGTCTATGTTTAGTCTGCCAGTACCATCAGATTTGGCTGGCTTCTTGCTAGTAGACTTTATGTATATATATATGTGTAAGCAGAAGTTCGATATCGTATTAATAGTCGTCGAACTCGACATTTGTCAAGTCGGAATTATTGTCGGTATGTTGGCATTAGTGCATACAAGTCGGTATACTGACTTGACAAATTACTATGCCTATGTCTCTTATATTTGTTGGTACCTACAACCCCTTCCTTATCATTCGGGAACTCTCAGTGGCGTAGCTACCTAGGGGCTAGACGGGGCAGTGCCCCGGGGCCCCCAAGCTCAGGGGGCCCCTTGGACTCTGAGTAACAAAGCTATAAATCGAAATAGTGAAAATTTCTCTAACATTCGGGATAAATAAACGGGATTCCAGGAATGCGACTTTAATAATGGCAACTTAGTTAGAATTTTTTCATTAAAACAAGTTACAATGTGTATTTGGTTTTTAATGTATTGTGGAGTACAAAGAATCTGGATTACGGCAAATCTGGAGTGGGTACGTCGAATTCGGAAAAACGATTTTAAATAGTTGGGCCTTGTGTGTGGGATGCGGACCTCGGCTTAGGGCGTTGCTGGATCGCGAGCAAGGGAGCTGGGCTGGTCTGGTTTTTTATTATTTATATATTTAGGGACGGTATTTGCGCGTCTGGCTCGGCGCGGGCCGGCGTTTGCGGCGGGGGTCGGGGGGAAACATTACGGCTTATTCGCGTCGAGCCTCGCCGGCGAGGACGGAACAGTGGTCGGTTTTAAGTAGTGTTTGTGTGTCGGGTTAGTTGGGGCCTTAGTTTATTTTTGCCTCAGGGCTTTTAGTTACCTAGCTACGCCACTGGGAACAGTTGTGGAAACGCATGATACGCTGAGTCCCTCACGGGGTTGGCAGAGAGAGAGTGCAGCGCCAGTTTTCTCTAGACTTCTTCAGCTTTCCAGCGCTTTCCAGTACTTTCGACGTTCCCATCCTTGATTATAGTTCCCCCTCTTGATATAAGTATAGGTAGAACTAATTATAATTATAATATTACCGATGATAGGTATATTTAATTAATTGCCAACGTGACATGGCGAGTCCGTCGCCGTTTCTCAAGCAAGACTTTAAAAACACGTCTCAGAATATATTCTCAAACGTATTTTAGTGTCCTCACGATGTTTTCCTTCACCGTAAATGTAGTCGTGTCATAAATCACTCACGTACTCAGAAAAAAACCTCATTGTTATGCACCGCCGGGGTTACAAGCTCATCGAACCTCGATTTAAATACAGCATATGGGAGCAATAATCTTAATCTGCCTTGCCTTAATCTGCCATGTATTAATCTTAAGGCACCAAGACATCTACCGTTACACTTCTGAAATAATGATGTATTAAAATTTACATAACCGTTAACACAACGGGACCTGTATCCTTCCTCAGTCTTTTTTCTACAACTTTGCATATTATCTCAACGTTTTAATCTTAAACAGTAATCAATGTTTAACATTTCCTTATTACTTAATTAAGTGAAACTACTTTTAACCACTCACGTGTTTATTATTATTATTTTAAGTTGTTTGAATTGGTCGTGCTTTTTTACTTTGTATAGCGAATTTTAAGTCAGAGATGTAATTAAGAAATATTTTCTTGAAGGTATAGTCTGCTAGGTTTGAGTTATATTTCAGGTATTGCTTGTGCTAATAGGCTAAGGCACCCACTTACCATCAAGCGGGACGTAAGCTTGTTTGCCACCTTTATAATAAGTGCAAGCTAGCTACAGGACATTGATAACAGTCTGAGAGGAAATTAAGACATTGATGGCAATAGACATTGCAATCATTGTCTATTGACTTCTTCATATACATTGATAAATATATTTTCTTTCAGGTCACCTTCTTAATAGAATTATAGCGTCGAATCTTCATGAAACAATCGTATCACCTGCTAATGTATTCCGTAAACATATTGACACAGGGCCGCCGCTCGGTGACTTCCAAAGGCTACCGGTGAGTACAGTGTCTACTGTATTTGTTTTTATATTCTAATATGAGCTCTATAACGAGGGCAGTAGAACTGTTTTTTGGCGGTAGTAGTTAAGTCCTGAGTAGGTAATTAGCACACCATCGATTTGGTTTAAACGGTCAAAAAAAATCGTACATGTAATTTGCTACTATTATACATATCTTCACGCCGACAGGTTAGGCAGATCTCTGTAGACTTACCAAACTCCTTAGCTACATCCACATTAATAATTTTCTTCGTACATGCTCCCAAGTTCCTTGTGTGTTCGTCCAATTTCCTCTATATATGTAGCTAGAACAATTAATACACTCGGGTCATACTGCCCGCATCCCGCGACCCCCTCGACTACAAGTTGGTGGGGCGCGTCTTCGTGGATGGCACTATCTGTACTTTGTACCTAATATCTACATGCATACTTTTCTGAGAGCACGGCTGTATAATAATATCTATATTCACGCATTCCGGGTACAATGCATCTAAAAAGAAACATCCCAGAAAATATTAAATTCTATATTTCAACAAAGCAAATATCAAACACGGAAGCGCCTCTAGGTACTATTTAATGCTTAAAATAAACAAATAAACATATGTATCGAATACTTCAATAACTTTAAAGGTTACTTTAGAGTGTAGCTATGTATACAAATCTTTGTTTTTCTTCGATCAATGTATCTGCGTCAATACAATTGTAATTGTTGCAGTACTGAAAGACAATTAGTTAATTATTAAATGACACGCTCTCGGCAAGTCTAGAGAGAAGCGAAATCGTACGTCATTATAGTAAATTGATAGTTAGTTCTTTGACGATTGTTATTTTATCGTAAAACTAAGAACTGGGCTTTTGTGGGCATCACAGATACAATTCCTGCCATTTGTCTCCACCCAGAATAAACTGTTCGAGTTTCCTATAGGTATCTGTGCTAAGCCGGCTTTTCGTTAGTGTGACTCCCTCTTTATCTCTTTCCCCTAAGTTTTCTTCTTTATTTTTGAAGAAGCTGTCATGTCGTATAAATTGTTCTATCATCTTCCCTTTTCTATTCTCAATTGTATTTATGATTGGGTACTCTTATTTCGTAGACGCATTTGAGTTGGTTATTCACTTTGCTTAAATTTCGACTTAATGATGTGTATTATAAGGATTAATATCGCTGTATTATCACTATAATATGAATAACAATTGGCCTGACGTTTCAGGATGAGACAATACTATGTGTTATGAGATATTTGGATATGCAATCCCTGTGCCGGTGTGCGCAAGTCAACTGGCATTTCAACAGGCTCGCCTCAGATTCCATTCTCTACCGGAGTATAGATCTACGGCCGTATTGGCATTGTGTGCAATCACAGGTACGTGTTAATTTGTGTACAGGTGTAATGGACCAGTCCTCGAAATAAAATACCAACATTGAACATTGAACATTGAACACAACATTGAACGTGATATCATCGTTATATCATGTATAACATAATTACGGGGTATCTATGTTTTTCATTATGTGTATGTGTAGGGACTTTAAATACAAATGAAATTCCAAACTACCAAAAAAATATTATGTGAACATCACACCAATATCCGCCCTTATTGTGAATCGAAGCCGCGAACTCGAACTTTACATTAAAGTTCTCTGGCCACTAGACAACAGCCGTCTGTGTAGTGATTTAAAAAAAAATGTTTTACGCTTTTACTGGGCGTGTTGTTCTTTTTCAATTACAAAAAACTCATGACGTATTTTTTCATGAAATCATAGAATATATCTTCGAATTTACTCTGGTGCTAAACTCTATTAATATATATTTATCCATGTTCAGGTTCTCGTGACATTATCGATGCGATGCAAATACTTACAGAAGCTTGACCTATCTTGGTGCGGAAGTCATCGCATGATTCAATCCGATTACGTGGTCAAGTAAGTGTTTATTGCAAACGCAATTGCCTTAGGCCTTGGTGTTGCCATAAATATATCGGAAATAGAACAATAGGTTGCATTAACAGGAGTATTGCGCAAGTTATCTGCAATTAAGTTGTTTAGTTTATAATTAGGACTTATTTGGTATTTGTACACAACAACTAACTGACCCGGCGAACTTCGCACCGCCAACGTCTCTTTATGTTGTGATATTTTTTTTACCGTTAATCATTCCTATAAAAAGTTATTTTGCTATTCTCGGATTACTCGAATTCTCCTATTGTTGAGTTATAAATGATGTAAATAACCCAACTTTGTTTTATAAAATAATATATCCTCACGCCTTCCATAAGGGTTCCCCGAAGGCCCTCTTCAAGGGACCGATGGGTAGGCAGAGGTAGTACCCACACACCCACTTTTCGCCTGAGATATATTTTAGGTGCCAACGTGCCAACGATAGCGTATAGCATGACTGAATATACATACGCTTTTGAATTTCTTCTTAAACGTATGCAGGCTTCCTCTCGATGTTTTCCGTCACTGTACTTAAGTTAAGAAAAACTCACTCGTACAGTCGGTTGTGATTCGATTGTGTTGCTGATCGACCTCAGCCTACCCCTTATGGGATTATTGTAGGGAGACGTGAAGATATAATTTATAATACATCAGTTGTAAAAAGTCTAATACCAAGTCACAATATGCCCGATATTGATTATATATGTATACTCGTAAGTTATTTTTGTAATCAATTTGTCGTTTTGCTTATTTACAGTTTTATAAAAGACAGCGGTTCGGAATTGACTCATTTGAGAATGAATTGCTGTAAGTTTGTGGATAACTCCGTTTTGAGAGCTGTCGAGGAAAATGCGACACAACTGCAAGGTAATATTCATTATATGTAATTGGATGCCACTGGCTGATAAGCAGTCCCCGCTCATTAATGTTTATTCTTAGCGAAGATAAGCCGTTATTACAATAAAAATAAAAAAATAAAAACAATAGGATTTGTAATTTGTGACCTCATTTCATAATAGGAGGAAATTTCTAAACTTACATTAGGATATTTTTTGTATTCTTAGACGGCAGCCCGTAATTCAAATGATGGCAATTAATATTATTCAAATAGCGGTCCGTCCCGGCGTAACACGGGTGGACATAAGATTTTTTTTATAAAAGAAAATATAGCCTATGTCTCTCAGAGTGAATGTAGCTTTCCAATGGTGAAAGAATTTTTCAAATCGGTCCAGTAGTTTCGTAGCCTATTCAATACAAACAAACAAAAATAAAATCTTTCCTCTTTATAATATTAGTATAGATTAAGGTACTTATCTAGGTAGGTATATGGTCAAAAATATCCTTTCGAGAAACGCAAATATTAATAAATGTTTGCTAAGCAATTATCGAGGATTACTAAAAATATGGCTAAGTTTTTTTAGCAGATAACACAGTCGCGTTCCCAAATGTAACCAGTTATTGTTTGTTTTGTAGAACTGTGTCTTCGGTCCGTGGTTGGCTGTTCTGATTGGATGTGCCTCGCTTCTCTGAAGCAACTAAAGCGCCTGGACTTGTACAGGACCGACATATCTACGTCTGCAGCCGTCGCCATAGTTCGCTCGAATCCTGGGTTGCAGCATCTTAATGTCGGTACGATAAAATGTTTCCAATTACATATTAAAATTCAACTCATTTTTAAATATAACTTCGAAAGTTTGCACGTTTCAATATAACTCCAATTGAGTTATTATGATTATACAAAGGTCCTGTGACGAGAAGACGAGATAGATTTAGGTGCCAAAGTGACAATGTGGAGACTCGCCATTTTCGACTTCAATAATGCTACTACCGAGGTGTCTGGGACCTATAATAAGATAATTTTTAATTTTGAAATGTCGACGTACTCACCATCTGTCACATTAGTACCTAATGGTGGCGATGAGGTGGGTGTGACGAGTCGCCCAATGTGTTAATGTGGTAAATAGTACTCCTTATTCATGATTTCATTATATACTTAGGATGATATATGTAACATAATTATTAATGAAGACACCACCAGCTTTACGGTGAAGGAAAACATCGAGAGGAAACCTGTACCCATACGTCTGAGAAGCAATTCAAAGGCGAATGTATAGTCGTGTTTGAGTAACGGCGATGGTCACCCCATCTATCACGCTGGCACCTAAAATATATCTAGACTTCACCGCAAGCTTTGTCAAATAATTATTATTTGTTTTACAGGGTCTTGTAAAATGGTATCGTCAATGGACGAAGTGGCAGTCGCGCTGGGTAGCACCTGTCCCAATCTAATATCGGTTGACTTTTGGAAGTCATACTCGTTGACGCCCAACGGTATCAGAGCTCTGGGCAACTGTAGGAATTTGCAAGAACTGGACGTTGGATGGTGGTAAGTAGTTGTTTTTAGTCTCGTTAATAAGTTGGTGCTTCTAAGAATATCAATGCTAGTGCGTGGAGGTATGCATTGATTTTTTTACTACTTAAGACATTTCCACACGACACGACGCAGCTTATAAGCGGATCTAGAGTCGCTTACAATACCGCGTTAAGGTATAAAACACGCATTGGTAGCCCTACAAATTTCAGGTTATTTTCAGTTTATAAGTGGATCTATTATTGGTCCCTTACAATACCATATATAAATCGCACATTGCTAACTCTCAAATTAGCTAGCGCTCAAATTGAATTCAAATCTTTTGTCAACGCAAGGGTTATATGGAACACTTCTTCAGTATCTTCTTCTTCATATACTGAATCTATATAATATATAAGAATATTATTGCTTATATCACAGATGCAATGAATAGCATTAGCATAGTGGGAGTTCTAACAGCAAAGGATTTGTCAAGACCAGGTTAGGGAATTAATCGCACGATGCCAACCCTACAAATTTGAGGTGGTCAGTTTACAAGCGGGCGCGTCGGGGTCCTGGCTACGCTGGCTGGCTGGCGGGCAGCTACGCAAGTTGTTCCTGGGCGCGCTGCGAGGCGTGGCTGATGGTGACCTGCGGGCGCTGCTGCCGCGGGCGCGACGCCTCGTACAGCTCGACCTGCTCGGCGTTAGGGCTGTCACGCCCGATATATGTCATGCGTATGTATTTGCTTTCTTAATACAATGGAACGCTATTATGTCTGGAGTAGTATGAGATACGTGTGGTATACATAATGTTTGTTTGCTAATTTATTGCCTAGTTCATAGCCCTTTCTTTTTATTATTTGTCTTTGTATGTAATAAAAAAAATGAAACTTATGCCATTTACAGACTGAAACTATCCCACCGATATGCTTCAAACCGGTATCATTTAAAACTCAATAATGCGAATATGGTTTTATATTCTTTGAACAACAGATACAGTTTATTTATTATTTGAACGTAATAGCAGACGCCGGGAATATGTGTAAATAAATAGTAAATAAAATACATTTGGCTAATACATGCGTCTGATTCAGCAATGTATACGGGGTATATTAGAAAATACAACAGTTACATACATGTTACAACACATATATGTTATAGGGCATACATGGTACGTGCGTAAAGAGGATCTAGCATCTTCACGGATCAACTGTTCCTTTTTAAACCACATCTAAATATCCGTGTCTTACTATATACATGTCTTAAACTATGATTTCATTTGCAGCATTCTGGCGGAGTGCCATGAACTTAGGCTGTTGGATGTCAGCTTCTGTGATCAAATACAAGAGTCTCAGGTAATTTTAATTGGAATGAATTGTTAAGTTGATAAGTTGAATAAAACGTTTTGTGATATGTGATCTTCAAGATCATACTTATTCTATGGGTGTATGGGTACTACCTAAACACCTCTGCCTACCCCTTCGGTGGCCCTTGTGTGAAGGAGTGAGGATTATATATACCCACTACAGAAAATGACAATTATAAGATTAAATGTGAAAATACCCCTCCATTTTTTTCCATCGATCTGTTTGTCAAAAGTACTGTACTTATTTGATGCGGCTCTCAAAGTCAGTTAGATATTTTTCAACTTAAAATAGGAATATACCTACCTACATATAAACAATATGCGTGCACTTTTTAATTGCTGCTTAGTTGTGCTCGGGCAGGTTATTTATTATACCCATAATTTTCAAAGATAATAAATGAACATACCTTTTCATAATTTTAAGGTCCGAGAGTGGCGTATCCAGTACCCGCAAGTCAGCATAAAGAGGTCGTTTCAATCGGCCAACATAAACACCGCGCCCAATTCATTGTTCCTTGCGCCGAGCTTAGAGTAGTATACTTCTAAGGTACTTTCATATACATCTAAACTGTTTTATATTCTCCTGGTATGATACGTTTTTTTTCATATAATAATAATAATAAGAAAACAAGAGTAACAATTTTCAAACTGTTAATACATTTCTGGTATGATAGCATTTTGTTATATACATTTGGCTAATTTTAATTCTATAGACATTTATTAAATATCTCAAAATTTCATCGGAATTCTCTAAAGTTAAGGTAGAGCCGTGGCTGTGTGGTTTATGTTGTCGCTTCTCAAAGTTGTAAGCTCAAATCCCAACGTTATTAATCACACCACGCGCTTTACGGTGAAGGAAAAAAAAAAATGATAAAACATACATATGCTTAAGAAGAAATACAAAGATATAAGACAAGACAAGACAAGAGTCACATTGGCACCTTAATATTTATGATTTATTAATATATATTATTTATCCTCAGTAAAGGCAGTGTTATTACACCCCTGCCTACTCCTTTGGGGATGATTCTCGGTAGTTGTGGACATATACATGTACATAATTATAGTGAATATACTTATAAAGTTTGAAGATAATTCCGACAAAGGCTTTAATATTTATTCGACCGATTTTTTGTCTCTAAGTCACTGTTGATATACATACGTATGTATCAAAAAGACTGACTAAATTAAATATCTATTATAGGTGTATGAATTTATTTTTACGATGACTTACCGTGAGTTTAAGATTCATATCTAATTGGCACTTATTTTTGTTAAATACGTAGTAAACAGACATTACAAACTTAAATGTGCCATTCTTAAAAAAAATTTAGTAAAATTTTTATTTCAATAGTCTACATAAAATGTTTGTTACTGTTCGTACCTCATCGATTCGAAGAAAAGAATGACAATTTATAAGTCCAAATACTTACTGTATGCATTAAGGTGAGCTAGTTACTATACAGTAGTCATTAATATATGAAGAGATTACACTGCGCGTGCGCAATTTAATCATATATTTTTTGACAAGTTTATTTAATAGATAAAATGTGATGTATCGGCATAGAAAGTAACAAGTAAATTTGTATGTTGCGTATTTTATATAAGTACTTAATTAATAATTTTTTGTTACTCTTATCTAACATTTCATCAGCAAGAAATAACATTTCAGAAGCAATACATGGGTCTTTCAAGATAGCTTAATTGCACACTGGCGTAGAAAAAAAATGTATGCGGTAATCGCTGCCTATGCACGCTTGCAGCATCCGCAATATTACTTATGAAACTTATGTATGTATAATTTTCTTGTCGTACCAAAATTCAGCCAGACAGTAGTACCACTTTTTGTCACTTAATCCCCTACAAAGTGCAATTTGTATGCTTACAATAAAGCGAAATTATTGCATCTTTATCATTACAGTAAATGGAATTAAATCATAATAAAATTATATCAATGTGGGGAAAGTAAACATAATCTCGTTTTAATTCCGTTTTAAGATTGTTTTAATACTCAAATTTATTTGTTTTCCTAAAAAAAGCTTACGATTTGTGTGTTGCTGTGAACATAAAAATAACAATAAGTTTCATAGTGTTCAAATACAAATTTGAGCACTATGAATCTTATTGTTATTTTGAGAAAGCGGTTACATAATATGAGATATCGATAAAAAGGTGCTGAGATAACGTTCTGTCACTTCTATAAATATATTTTTGCTGTAATAATATTGCTCGAGAACAGTTTTGTGTACGTTCCGTTACACTCTACTTAAGCTGTCCTAATGATAGAAACAAAAAAAGCGTAAAATTGTACTCTATATAATATATGCGTTTATTTAGACGGAAAAGATGACACGGTTCAAAGTCTGAGAATTTATAATAGTAGTATAGGCATGTATGTAAATTTTATAATTTTTTTTTTAATTAATTTATTTTTTAATTTAACAACCCTATTCGCTAAAATAATTGATAGGCGTAATTCTAAGCAGTTTCTTAATATTACCCCTACTGGTGTTCACGATTGCTCGATGTTTTATCGCTGGGTTTTATCTGTTTGTTTGACTTATCGAATTATTCCAAATTATTTCGTTGATTGCAATACTATGACAAAATTCTGTTAAACATGCTGTTAAAAAAGTATGTATTTAGTAAACGGAGCCTGTGCAATTACTTAGGTGTTAAGATTACGATATTTATAAACTTAAATGCAGTAGTCATAATAATACATGTATTTTTTAATTAAAGTGTTATTTCGAACCATTTTATTATTTCGTACCCTTTTCCTGTCGCATCTGTCATAATTATTTTCATCAATGTATTTATGAATTAATACATTGATGAAAAAAAAATATATATGTATACATATATATATTTTGTCAATATAGAAATTCGGAACGTAACACTATGCTAAAGGTTCAAGTTCATGACCAGACCCAATCACCCAATGTGTCCGATTTGATTATTCAAGGCAATTTGACGAGTTATTGTGTAGAGTTGATTCGTTCGTTCTTTCATATTGAACTCTTTTAAATTTTAGCTTGTTTAAAAAAAGTTGGTAAGTGATTTTTAATTCACATACATATTTTCATGCTTTCCCACAAGGGCCCCCGAAGGGGTAGGCAGAGGTGTATTCGTAGTACTCACACAAGCACTTTCCGGCAGATGAATATTTTAGGTGCCTATACGCGATAGGTTTTCACACACAATTCACAATGGGCGCTTATTATCCTTAAATGTACGTCTCTCATACTTTATTATAGTATATATATATTATGTTTACGTACATATCGCGTATTATCTCTGCCTACCCCGTTAGGGACTACTAGACAGTCCTAGAGGAAAACAACAATTAATTCAAAGTGACCAACAAAGTGATGACAACTTGTACTGTGTACCATGATATTACGTTCGTCTAGAGTGTTCGATCGATTTGATCGTGATGTTCCTCCTCCCGTTCTTCTTATATTATTATCCTTGCTGTTCCCCGCGCTAAGGTCACATATATATGATTACTAGGGACCGGAGCTAATGCACTTGCACATTCGGCGATCATTGCACATTTTGTATTAAATCTCGTGACCATCTATCGTTGGTATATGATGTCGGTCGCGTAAACATATTGTTTGTTAAATGACGCATTAAAAACTGAAAAGCGATATAGAATCTGAAGTGGCCCTCTCATTAGTTCACAGTCAGACCACAGCCACACATACAACTGTTTTATTTATTTGCGATTTATTTTCAGCAAATAATGTATCTGAAAGTCTTAGTGATTTCCTTCCTCGTCATCGGGGCAGTGTGTAGTGTTCACCATAAGAGAACTAATCAGCTGCCTGATCGCTCTACTATTGTCCATCTATTTGAGTGGAAATATAAAGATATAGCTGATGAGTGCGAGAGGTTCCTAGCGCCGAAGGGGTTTGGTGGTGTTCAGGTATTTTTGTTAGATCTTCCCACTTTTTACAGCCCAACTTTGTCAGTGGTGCTAAGATGTAGGAAAAAGTGTAAAGATAGTTCCCACACACCCACTTTCCGCCAGAGATATATTTTACTCAAGCCGTTACTCAAGCACGACGATGAATTTCCTAAACTTATGCAGGTTTCCTTACGATGTTTTCCTTCACCGTAAAGCTCGTGGTGTGGACTAATCAATGTACTTAAGTTCAGAAAATTAATTGGTACAGACGGGATTCGAACTTGCGATCTTTGCGTCGCAGGCAACTACTTGAACAGCTCGGCCAACACAGATTTTTCGAATTCGAATTTCTTCCCAACCATGCTAAGTGTACCTACGTTTCCTCATGATGGATGGGTATCATTCGCCGTAAAGCTTGAAGTATGATAGACTAATGTACTCAAAGAGAACAGGCACTCTACTTTTTTTTTCTATTTATTATAAGAGTTTTATATAGAGATATAAAATAAAATCACTTAAAATCTACGCATATACAATTTTAACAAACACTTTATATCGTCAGAACTAGGTTTCGCCAAGATACTGTTACACAGACCCACATCCTGGGTACATCCAAACATAGTTCTTCCGACATCTTTGTTCTGGTCACATTCCATCAGGATGTGATATAAATCGTCACACACGTTACAAGTATTGTAATTTGGAGAGGGAACCTTTTTCATCAAAAAAGCGAATTTATTCGATGGAATATATATTTTTTTTTATACCACTTGGGTGGCAAACAAGCATGCGGTCCGCCTGATGGTAAGCGGTTACCGCCGCCTATGGACGCTTGCAACACCAGGGGTATCACTCGCGCGTTGCCGACCCTGCAGGAATCTTTCACACCCTTCTTGAAGAACTCCATGCTGTACTCTCCAGGGAAAACCTCAACGGGGAGCTCATTCCACAGCCTGAGCGTTCGCGGAAGAAAACTCCTTTGGAAGCGCACAGTGCGAGACCTTTGTGGTTCCAAGGTATGGGGATGAATTCCCCGTCGATGGCGAGAGGTGCGGTGGTAAAAGGTGGAATATGACCTATCTACTTAACTATTTATATTAGGTATATGTTTCTAGGTATATAGTATTTGACCCATAAATGCTTTAGTGACTTAAACTTACACTTCGTAGGTACGATAATACGTAAATATATTCTTATGTATTAATACATCTGTTATATCGTAGATTTCACCACCATCAGAAAATCTGATCATTCATTTAGGAGATGGCAAGAGGACATGGTACGAACGGTATCAAGTCATGTCCTACAATTTGATTACTCGATCTGGCAACGAAGAAGACTTTTTGAATATGACTAGACGGTGTAACAACGTTGGTGTCAGGTGAGCAATATAAAGAATATTAAAGGAAACAGAGCTGTCCAGTTCTAATAATCCATTTACTTATACTTCTTATGCTTAGAACAAAATTCCTTCGCCGCATCGGCCTGTGTGTCCAGCTACTCCAGATGGGTTTAAAAAATACGCGGATAAAAATTGCTATTAGCAATTTTCGAGAGTACGATTAGTAGAAGCTACTGAGAATGATTTTATTTCTGTAAATTTTACATAGCCGCAGCCGGTGGGAGGCTGCATTGCTTAACTTAATTAACAATGCCAGCCTACAATTATACCTTAGATTAGACGCTCCTAGCGTTCGTCTCGTCACCCTACACATGATCCCAAACCATTAGCGGACCGTGTTCGATTCACCTCACCACAGACGCCTAATTATCTTTATCTCTCTATAAAGTGGCCCTAATAATCAGGTACTATAACGACCCACTCTGAAAAGCCTCGGCTCGTATGTGAATTGTTACAGGCACACGAAAATAAACCTAGACACGTTATATATAAAGCCCCATGTGCCATACGCTTTAACTATGTGCGGGAACGATTCGTTTCCCTAGACGTGAACCAATCGCATAATAGCCGCCAGACTTGTGCATAAAACATGTTAATCAATGACTACGGTCTGATCGCTATTTCGATATAACCATTGGAGGAAGGGATCTAAAAATAACACTATAGTTCACATACATAACAACAGCTTGTTATATTAAAATGTATGTTACTCAAGAGGTCGGAGTGTATTGTGAGTAAAAATACTGGTATCCGATTCTAATATAGAATGCGACCCCAAAACCTTAAGAGCAAACTGACAGACTGACGGACCTGGACAGACACAAGAGTAATAGGATACGGTCTCTTTCTGAGCGTTTAAAGTCAAGAAATAAATATAATATATTCGAAGAGATTTACTACACCCTTTTTCCTCCGGAGACATGTTTAGGTGTCAACAGAACAGATGGCAAGTCCTGGTGACCGATGCTCAAGCACTATACATATATAATAATTGTATAATAAACGTATGCAGGTTTCCTCTGTATTTTTCTTTTACCGGCGTGCCCATCAACGTCGATATGGCCCCATTCACTTTATTACCGGCAGTTATCCTTCTTTTTTATACTTTTAATCTCGTGTGAACATGTTTCCGAGATATACAATTTCCCTCACTTGCTCTTGAATTTGCCCTTTAACACTGACTGTACTTCAGAAATAACATTTTAGTACAGTTTCGGGGCTCGAGCCCGAAATCTTGATTTAAGTGGCGACTGCTTGAACTTCTCATCATGGAATGGTTTTATTTGCACGATTTGTTTATGAGACTGAAAAGTTGGATTGGTAAGCTGGACGTTGTTTCACAGAATCTATGCAGATGTCGTAGTGAACCACATGACTGGTGATCATCCTACAAACATTGGAACTGGCGGCAGTAGAGCGGACTTCAATAACTACAGCTACCCTGCAGTGCCTTACAACCAGGAACACTTTCATCATCCTTACTGCACGATAAGCAATTATCACAACCCATCAGAGGTACCCTTTGTCAGCTGATTATGGAACAATTATGTGACATTACTTCTTATTATGTGATTTTATTACCCTAAGTTTACTGTTGCTGGAAACGGTCTAGATTATTGATTACTTTGTGATCTCGCTCTCTTATCGTTTGTTTATATGGGTCATAATTTAATATCAAGCTAAATTCTATCTTATATCAAATAGAATTGAATCTATTATGGTGCAGAGCAGAATAAGGTTGAATTCAATTTAGCGTGATGGCAGAAACTTCGGGCTCTATCTACAAGTTTGCTGAACTTAAGCATGGTAATTCGCCCATACACGAGTTTTATAGTAAAGGAAAACATCGATACTAAACTTGTATACGTTTGAGAAGCAGTTCAATAACTAATTTGAACTTGTGCCTGAGCGTCAGACTCGTCAGCTGTCACCTTCATATGTTACCTCCATCTTACCCCTTCGTATGAAGAATGCCGTATTAATGAAGCTTGCGTGATTTGTTTTATGGCATTATTACCTTGTTTTGGCGGTTAGATTTAAAATATTTCAAAGGCTGGTTATTCTGTTAATTCTGGTAAAGGTGTTATTCTGAATAATGGATACAGGTTCGGAACTGCCAACTTTTAGGCCTGAAGGATTTAAACCAAACCGTCGAACATGTTCGAGAGAAGATTGTGACTTTTTTCAATAAACTTATCAAGCTTGGAGTGGCTGGTCTCAGGTATTCTCATGTGATGTACTCTGTGTTATTCCAACTTGATATTGATATGCTTACGCTCTATCTAAATGATAAAAGAACAGAATAAATAAGAATAATTACATGCTATGATCAATTCAAAGGCGTATGTATGGCAAACAACTTCCACAGCTTCTGTCGACCTGTAAAGCTTTTTGTCTGTACCTAATGACTTATCTGGCTTTGTATTATATATTTTGTGACTAATTTTCTCAGGTGAGGGGATGCAATCTTGTTGGCTTGAAAGATTTGAACCATGGTTTACCTCATGTTCGTACAAAGATTGTCGAGTTCTTCAATGAACTAATTTCTTTAGGTGTTGCTGGATTTAGGTGAGTGCTTACAAATGTGATGCCTAAACCGTATGTAATTTGTGTGACTATTTGATATGACACAGGCCATCTAGCATCTTGGTTGTGGCAGAAACTACTTCAGAGCTAATAATATTTGGAAGATTGATAATTAAAATTTATTTTTAGATGGCATGGCAGTATATTTTTATTTCTATGTTATGCTCATACAATACATAACGCTAAGTATATTTCAATTCTTGAAGGTTAAACTATCAAATTTTATCAAAATCCATGGAATAGTTTGACTAGGCATATGTTTTCACTTATCTTAATGAATCTATTTATTTATTTGAGTTTCCAACAAGAAATACACAAAACATTTTTTTTTGTGATTCTTCAATTATAGGAAACCACAGCATGCATGAAAACCTTAAAGCTAAAACATATAAAGAGGAGGTGCGTCTGATTATTTATTTATTGGCTTGAATGCGCTCATTTAAGGAACTACTAATCGAATTAAAAAAAGTTTAATTTAAGTTAAAATCTTTAAGGGTTGATGCAGCGAAACATATGTGGCCTAACGACCTAAAAGAAATTTACACAAGGCTGAATAATTTGAATACTAGCTTTGGCTTTGCACCCAATTCAAGACCATACATTTATCAGGAGGTCATTTACTACGGAAACGAGCCTATACAACCTTTAGAGTACACAGGGTTTGGTGATGTCACGGAGTTTAGGGTAAGCATAAAGTTTATTATTCGGAAAAACCATCTATGTTTTAACTGAGTACTAAAAAAACCCGAGTTTGTATATTGGGTGTCTCTTAAGGCCCTTTTTAATAGCCTACCGGGAGGAAGGGAACATTCGAAATTGCGTTTGTATGGTTTTCAGTTAATTCAAACTTTACTATAGCTATTGAAGCGGTCGGTAGTGAAGTGGCAACCAGTTTGATAAATGTACGTTGGGTTTAAGAGTTTCTTTTTTAAAGTCGCCACTTCGCTTTGTCGCACGTGTCCGCTAGACTGTTTGCGGTGCGTGACCTTTTTAGGCACTCGAACGAAAGTGTATCTTTATCGACTTGTCGATAAAGATGAAACAGAATGTACCATTCAGCAAACTTTTAGTACTCCACTCGTCTCGAACATAATCACTAAAAGTAAGATCCTAACGACATGCAAATGGAGTACACAATTAGATTAGAAGGGGCTACTGAAGTCTATGGACACAAAATCAGGGTTGACAGTCACGCTATGTAGCTTACTGAAAACAACACTGCTCTTGAAAAGACTTGTATGACTGCGGATACATTTGGAGAACAGAGCACAACCAGAAATTACTGAGCTATCAGTTCCTGGCAATAAACTGATCGTTCCATAAAGATATTACTCTTTACCATACCGTTCACCACAGGCGTCACATACTTGATTAACAGCTTTGTATAAACGACTGATCCAACTACTAACAAGATTATTAATTTCGTAGATCGATAAAACGAGCATCAGCAACGTCCCTAGTGCTAATTATAAAATATTTCCTTATCGTAAATATTAATTTATTCTACAGCCGGTAAATATCATATTTGTAATCAATCTTCAGCCAGCCTTATGAAGACAATCAAAGTATTTGTTGGAAACCCAACATTATAAAATAATTTTCGTGAACTTTGTATCTTACGGAAAATTAGAAAGTTAACCTTACCCTTTTACCTTTCATGACATTACAACTTTGGTTACTGTTGAATCATGTCCAAATTAATTTCTCGGAAAAGCCCTGCCGAGGTTTTGTTGGTGAAGCAACTCCATTAAATTTTATCGGCCCAAGATTGACAATGTCCGTTACGTTTCGCGGCCTTTAAATTGATGACGCTACAATTTTAAATTTGGGGAAACTGGAAGGAAAAATAATAGCTTTCTTATTATGTCATTTTATTACCGTAAGTTTACTGTTGCTGGAAACGGTCTAGATTATTTATTACGATAGTGTTCGCAAAAACGGGTGTGTAGACTTTTTGCTGGGTAGACAACGCGCGATTAGTAGGTATGGGTATCAAATCCAAGTGAATGGCAAGTGTCTGTAGGCGCCGGTAACCACCTACTATTAGGCGGGATTATTCTTTGGCACCTTGTGGCGTAAAAATAACTCCCAACCATTCTGTCATTAGTTATCAAAACTTTATTTCCAACAAAATGAGGTTTTAACTTGTACTAGTAAGTTATTCTTAATATTAGTACAGTGATTTGTGCTTTCAAGAAAAGTAAACGCTGAGAGTATTGGTACAGCTTACTGTCAGTTAAATATTTCTCAGATTAAAAGAATATATTGCAAAGGAGCTTGTCAAGCTATTTTTTCTAAATAAAATATATAATATACATATTATATATGTATTTTGAGGTTACCTGATTTAAAAAGTTTCATCAGGTAATCATACATTCGCCTTAAGTTGCATAATCAAAATTTCGGATTAAAGTTTCCAAATCGTGTTCGTATCGTATAATCTAAACAGAACCATTTCTTAGAGATGGTCGAGTTACTTAATAAATTAGAACACCTTACGGGAAACGATCAAACCACCTTCAGCGTACTTGTCATATTTATTGATTTATGAGACCGCTGCCGGTCAGTTAAGGATTTATTAATTACTATAGGGTACTTCAATACCTACAGTAATTAATAAAAATGGTGGCTGAGTATTCGCCTGCAAAACAAAGATTACAAGCTCGAATCCTGATGTACCATTAAGTTTTTCTGATCTTAATAGCTTTCCAGTAAAGGAAAATATAGAGAGTAAACCTGCATACGTTTGAGAAGGCATTCAAAGAAGTATGTTTAGTCATGCTTGAGAAACGGCGATGGGCTCGCCATAGGTCACCTTGGCACCTAAAACATAAATCCGGCGGAAGGTTTGAGCATGGGCACCATACAAATCTGCCTACCCATTCGGTGACCCGTGCGTGAAGATATATTATATTATGACTATATTTGACCAAGGTTGGATCAGAGCTGGCTACGGTGTTCCGGGGACAAAACGCGTTGAAATGGTTGGTTTCCTGGGGTGAGCGGTGGAATCTGAGTCCGAGTGGAACTGCTTTGGTTTTCATAGATAACCACGACACTCAGAGATCCAGTAATGTCTTGACGTATAAGGAATCAACGGCATATAAGGTAAGCAAACTTCTAAGGAAGGTGTTATTTTATTCATAGACTTACCACGCCGTGTAAAGTTGGCACCCTAACAAAATCATACATTTTGGGGCTCTTGTTGTTGGGGCTCTTGCTCTTGCAGTTGGGCTCTTGTCTGCGTCTATGGTGCGATTCGCTCCATTAGCTTTTGTCCGGCGCAATCTCTTTTATGTGCGTCACAACAGACACTTTCTTTACCCGTTTCATGTAGGTAATCATCATGGTCTTTCCCTTTCTCCTTTCCCTTCTGCATTTCCTCAAGACATTCATAAAGAAGCTAGCGTGTATTATATCCTAATTATATCTGATAAAAGAGGGTGAACTACGCTTTTAAATACTGCCTTCAGAAATACATAATATTTAAACTCGTCTTGAAATCATTCTATTCATGTTTTATTGAAATAGTTACATGGAATCGGACCTTTAAGATAATGATGAAGGTCGCATTACATTATAGGCAATTATTGGCATGAAACAGCCACCATACCAATCCCAATTTATATTGTAGGTACAATATTTCGGAGGAATAACGATGTATTTTTTTTTGATGTTTTGAACTAATTAGTAAAGCACGAGTGGAGTTTCCCAAGTTTTTCCAATCTGTAGCGGTGATTTTGACTGAGGTTATTGTTTGACTTTCAACAGTAATTACTTGGGACGCTTAGCTTTAGCCAGTTGTTGAGTTAGGAAGCTAGCTTAGAAATTAATTAAGCTAAGTAAATATTCTTATCAAAAAGTGTCTATACATAAGAGTGCCTAGCTTAAGGTCAGTTGTCTGTGTGAAGCGACGATATTATTATTATTCAGTCTTGTTATTTCGCATAAAATCAGTGATTTTATTATACCTTCGAAGAGAATTTCAAAGAATGTACATCGTAAAACAAAATCTGTAACTCATGCTTGAGAAACGGTGACCAACTTATCACAATAAGGCTACACGTCTTTCAGAAAAAAAATCCTTGTTGAAAGGTAGATATAGTATAAAGGCGAAGATGCCTATTTTACTCATGTACCAAAGAGAATAAGAAGTGTACAGGTAATAATTATTTATTGTAATATATATAATATAATATATATCCTCACGCCTTCCCACAAGGGTCCCCGAAGGGGTAGGCAGAGGTGTATAGGTAATACCCACACACCCACTTTCCGCCAGAGGTATATTAGGTGCCAACGTGACAGATGGCGAGTCCATCGCCGTTACTCAGCACGACTATACATACGCCTTTGAATTTCTTCTCAGACGTATGCAGGTTTCCTCTCGATGTTTTCCTTCACCGTAAAGCTCGTGGTGTGACCAATCACTGTACTTAAGTTCAGAAAAACTCATTGGTACAGTCGGGATTCGAACTTGCGACCTTTGCGTCGCAGGCAACTGCTCGAACCACTCGGCCACCACGGCTCTTATTTTATTGTAATATTGTTTTATAATATATATTTTTTATACCACAAGGGTGGCAACCAAGCATGCGGTCCGCCTGATGGTAAGCGATTACCGCCGCCTATGAACGCTTGCAACACCAGGGGTATCACTCGCGCGTTACCGACCCTGCAGGAATCTTTTCACACCCTTCTTGAAGAACTCCAAGCTGTACTCTCCAGGGAAAACCTTATTAAATATTTGCAGGGAGCCATAGCGTTCATGCTAGCTCATCCTTACGGGGAGCCTCGTATTATGAGTAGCTACGCTTTTGATACAAGTGATCAAGGCCCACCTGAAGATGGTAATGAAAATATCCTTTCACCTGTTATAAATAAGGTATGTTACTCAACCTCAAGTGATGTATAACATGTAACTAAAGATACATGGTAGATAGAAGGAACGGATCTGGTAGATATCTTTGGCAAACAACCATACGGTCTGTCTGATGGTAAGCCATACCAGCTATGCAAGTCGAGGGGAATGATTTTATTAATCTTTACACACGCTTCTCACTGCTGCACTCTCTAGAAAAAACCACAACGGAAATTTATTTTCACAGTCTGAGCGTTCATGGTAAAGAAACTCTTTTTGTGCATTGCAAGACCTTTTTGGGTCTTAGGTATTGGGAAGGAGGTAGTAAGAAGGCAGGTATGGACATTACGTCGAACAATTCTTCATAACACTCTTCGTTATTAAATCAGAAAAACAAATGCGGGGAGTAGTCTTATTCTAGAGGTGGCCTGAGGTGGTGGAGGTGGTATACCTTATAGATCATAAAAACTCAATTAAACATTACAAATAGCCCACCTGACAAGCCAACCTCACGTGCAGAGTTGAGCATAAAGGGAGTCAAACTATGCCTTAGCAAGACTTTTTGTCAAGCTTAGGAGTAATATGTGAATTTCAATGTAGCGTTCATTATTTGTGGTGCTTGTATCTTCTGAAATTTAAATATGTTTTGATGCAAAAATTACTAATCGTTAGGATGACACCTGCGATCATGGCTGGGTTTGTGAACACCGCTGGCGTCAGATCTACCAAATGGTAGCCTTCAGAAATGTTGTCAAAGGGACCAAGATTGGTAACTGGTGGGATGACGGAAATAACCAGATCGCTTTTAGCAGGGGAGACAGAGGATTTGTAGTCTTTAGCATTCATCTCTTCTCCGGGTTCAATTACAAATTACAGGTGAGTTTAGTTTTGTCTAGAGTAAGTTTCCGAGAAGTGCTTCAAATTTTTTTACTTGACCACTATAGCCTAAGTCAAGGCTAATTTGTGTATAACGGCGGTCGGACATACAATCATGTCACTATTTATAATACTCATATTAGAAATGTGCAAGTTGTAAGGGCTTTTGTATCTCTTTACATGTCCAAACCATCGCAACACACATTTCTTCATCTTTACAATCACACCCTCGTTCAAACAAGTTGCTAGTCACTTCATTGCGGATTCGATTTATAATCGTTAATGATCGATTGCTTGATTAACACGATTGCAATGTCAACTATGGAATATCTACTACTTATCACAGCCAGATAAAGTGACAACGTACCATTAAATAGCCATTAAGTTTGTTTGAGTTTTTATCCGAAAACAAATATTGGCATATTTCCCAACCATATATACCAACTTGTTATAGTTATAGTATAATACAAGAGTATTGAACGAATACGAATGATTTCGTAGCGTAATTCGCATTAGCTGATGATTGTATTAGATATCATTATTACATACATACATATCATCACGCCAAGTCCCTAACGGGGTAGGCAGAGAGTATAGAGCGCCAGTTCTCTCTAGACTTACATACCTCTTTCGCTTCGTCCACATTCATCAGTCTCTTCATACATGCTCGTCGGTTTCGAGTACTCTTAACGTTCCCGTCCTTCAGAGTACGATCTATTTGATCTAGGTAGTTGGAAAGTGGCCTTCCTCTGCCTCTTCTTGCACACACTTTTGCTTTGTATATCTGTTTCGTCAATCTTTCTTCACTCATCCTTTCTATGTGTCCAAACCAACGTAACATGCCTTTGTTCATCTTTACAATCACGTCCTCATTCACGCCAGTTGATTTGCGGATCTCTTCATTGCAGATTCGATCTAATATCGTTACGCCGCACATTTTTCGAAGAGATCGCATCTCGACTGCATTCAAGCCATTTTCATACTTCCTCTGACATACCCAGGATTCGCTGCCATACAATAAGGTAGGTAGTACCAATATCGCTTTGTGGACAGCAACTCGAGCATTCTTGCTCAGACTTTTACTGCCCATCAACGCCGACATGGCTCCATTCACCTTATTTCTGGCAGTTATCCTTCTTTCAATATCTTTTTCATACTTTCCATCTCGTGTGAACATGCTTCCAAGATATACGAATTCATTCACTTGCTCATATCATTATTATTTACATACAATCATTCATGCTTAATACTCAAGATTTTTTTCTAAAATATATATATATTTTGACATATAGTTATAACATAGACTAATTAATATGGAAGAGTGCCGTGGTGGCCGAGTGGTTCGAGCAGTTGCCTGCGACGCAAAGATCGCAAGTTCGAACCCCGACTGTACCAATGAGTTTTTCTGAACTTAAGTACAGTGATCAATCACACTACGAGCTTTACGGTGAGGGAAAATATCGAGAGGAAACCTGCATACGTCTGAGAAGAAATTTCTAAGGCGTATGTATAGTCGTGCTTGAGTAACGGCGATGGACTCGCCATCTGTCACGTTGGCACCTAATATACCTCTGGCGGAAAGTGGGTGTGTGGGTATATTAACTATACACTTCTGCCTACCCCTTCGGGGACCCTTGTAGGAAGGCGTGAGGATAATTTGGAAGAAAAAAAGAGGATGACCATATCGCAACTACGTCAATCTACCTATTGCTTAATCAAGCTTGGAATCGTTAAGCGTGTTTACAGTCATTAGATTTAATGTATTTTTTCAATCTAGACCAGTCTACCACAAGGGGATTATTGTGACGTCATATCAGGCTGGAGAAAGGGAGATAAATGCACTGGATTGAAGATAACAGTTGACAAAGATGGTTTTGCAAACATTAACATATCTGGTAAAGCGGATATGGTTTTAGCCATACACGTTGGGAAAGAGGTAAGAGATATGACTCGAAAATGACGAACTCTGTATATACATACATACATAATTATTAGTATCACGCCCATACTCAATGGCACGTTATGTAACGGGAACAGGAATCCCTTAAATGTTTATAGAATTCAACATACTTAGTTTGATTTAAACCAGTGACCTAAAAATATGAGTCTTTTTTCCTTTATAATTTACAGATAATGTATGCAGTAATTACTTATATTTATATACTCTCGCCTTTCCAAAAGGGTCCCCGAAGGGGTAGGCTGTATAGGTAGTCCCCACACGCCCGCTTTCCGCCAAAAATATATTTTAGATGCCAACGTGACAGATGTATTTGTTGTTGAAAATTGCGAAACCCGACCGTATATAATGAGTTTTTTTCTAAGCTTAAGTGATTTCACACCAAAGCTCTTCAGTGAAGAATAACATGTTGAGGAAACTTAGTCACGCTTTAGTAACGTCGCAACTAAAATATGTATCTCCGGCTAAAAAGGGGTGCTGCTACTTTTCCTGCCCTTTTACAAACCAATACAATAAAATTATAGTGTCGCTTTATATTTATTTTTATATTATTTTCAGTCTTCTCTTCAAAATGAGCGATGATTGAGAGAGATTATTATATGAGAAGAAATAGAAAAGGTGACTATTGAAATTGATAGCATTAAGATATTATACCGTGTTTGAAATTAGTAATATTGTATTTTATTAATCATATTCTTTATCTTCAACACATCACATGCAAAAATTACGCTTTTTAATCACTAATCGCATTGCCACATTCTGTTTAAGACGTAACCTTTTTATGATACATATAAAAATGTTCAAGTACTGAAATGGAATATATCTGTATAGAAAATGAAAGTCATTTATTTAAAGTATCCCCTAAAAACATATTAATGAAATATATAAGGCTGCTTGAAAAGTCCTTTGGGTAAAACTGTGGTTCCGAGCAATTTAACATACATATAATATAAAATAATATATCCTCACGCCTTCCCACAAGGGTCCCCGAAGGGGTAGGCAGAGGTGTATAGGTAATACCCACACACCCACTTTCCGCCAGAGGTATATAAGGTGCCAACGTGACAGATGGCGAGACCATCGCCGTTACTCAAGCACGACTATACATACGCCTTTTGAATTTCTTCTCAGACGTATGCAGGTTTCCTCTCGATGTTTTCCTTCACCGTAAAGCTCGTGGTGTGACTAATCACTGTACTTAAGTTCATTCAACATACATATATGTATTAAAATTATACACGAGCTTTACGGTGAAGGAAAACATCGAGAGGAAACCTGCATACGTCTGAGAAGCAATTCAAAGGCGTATGTATACGTACGTATGTGCTTGAGTAACCGCGATGGTCTCGCCATCTGTCACGTTATCACCTACACTATGAGTCTGGCGGATAGTGGGTGTATGGTAACTTCCTATACACATCTGCCTACCACTTCGGGGACCCATGTGGGAAGGCGTGAGGTGAATATACACCTCACGCCTCGTCAATCGTTAATTGTTTAGTCCTAGGCTAATTTGAAGCTAATTAATAATGTCCTAGAAACTACTTTTTCATGAACAATATATTTTTAATCTTATTCTAACTCCGTCACTCAGTAATCAATAAAATGTTTTCATTTTCTGCACAAACATCACATTTAGTAGCAATTTTCATATCATTATCTTGAAATAAAAGCCAATATCTGGTGATTATGTCAATTACATAGATAATTTTGAGTTTCAAAACAAAAGCCGAGGTTTTATCTATTCATATATAAGACTATCGCACCAGGAGGCCATTATCAAATTCACAGGAGACACTCACACCTATTGGGTTCGTCACAAATAATACAGCAAGGTAAGTAATTTTTTTAGATATATGCTATATGAGATTCAAAATCAATTTAAGGCGAGATATGGCACATTAGCCGGTGACTTTCCCCTAGGTATTTACAAAAGATCGCAGCCAAATAGCCCTGCCACTAGTGTGGTCCTCGGGTGAGTAACGTTTTAAATAAACCGGCTAAATGAAACTTTAACCTCCTTTGCTCAATGTGAGTTTAAGACGGTATACAGTTACCGTAGTACGTAGCTGCGCTTACAATCAGGCGAGAAATACGCTTATTGCCTCCATTATTGTATAAACAACCTTATTATATTGTAATAAGAATTATTTCACTCACTCCATAATTCAGTTTGCAAGAAACCACAAATTGCGTTCTTGTACGAAACAATTTCATCGAAAATATGTAATAAGTCTTCTTTCTTATATAAATTTCGTTTCATATAGAAGTCTTCGGGCTCTTTGTGACATCTTTGAGATTGCTAATATCGCGAAATATTCTATTAGGAAATTGTAACTGAGATACGGAAAAATTTAAATTTGTATGGTTTCTGTAGGGATAGACGGAAAGCCTATAGACGATGGTTTGCTGTTTGCTGAGAAGTTATATTTTACATAAATAATATCCTTTTTGTCAAATCGATCAGACACTCGAAGAAGGGAACGGCAAGAGTACTCGCAACCGGCGAGCATGTTTGACGAGGCTGATGAATGTGGATGAAGCGAAAGAGGTTTGAAACTTTAGGGAGAACTGGCGCTCTACTCACTTTAGTTACCCCGTGGAAGACTTGACTTTGTATTGTCAAATTGTTGTTTCTTTTAATACTAAAACTAAATTATGATAAACATGAATTACTTATATATTACAATCCAATTAATTGATTTCAAATAAACTTTTTAATATATAAAAAAATAAATATCGTTTTAGCTTTTATTTATAAAACTAGGGAGTTGGTTTCGTCGTTCATTTCTTGTGCCAGGTAATTCTTGGATATGATGATAACGGTAATTTAATAATTTACAATATTTTTTGTTCGATAAGTGTTCCTGGTATACCTTATATTGAATACTAGCAACTCGTCTATTGCTGAAAACTCCATGCGTTTAGTAGCTTTTTATTCAACCGTGAACAAACAGATGACGCGGCGGGGGACAATGTTTTATAAAATATAATAATAATAATATATCCCCACGCCTTTCCACACGGGTTCCCGAAGGGGTAGGCAGAGCATATCTTTTAGGTGCCAACGTCACAGATGGCGAGTCCGTCGCCGTTACTCGAGCACGACTATACATACGCCTTTGAATTACTTCTCAAACGTATGTAGGTTTCCTCTCGATGTTTTACTTCACCGTGTAGCTCGTGGTGTGACTAATCACTGTACTTAAGTTCAGAAAAACTCATTAGTACAGTCGAGATTCGAACTTACGATCTTTATGGCGCAGGCAACTGCTCGAAAAACTCAATGACCACGGGTATTAGATATAGGAGTCTTGTTAGTGGACTTGTGAGTTTTCATGGGTAATATTTATGAGCTTTAAATTAATCTTATTATAAAATGTATCATACTTATGTATAACGCGATAACCACTGAGTAGATCTCATCAGTGTTCATATAAAGTATTTTTCTGGCCCCAGAACTATCACAATAATGAAAGCTCCTTGCAGAGAATCATTATGATTTATCTCAACGCAGATATCTTAAGTGTCTTGGGAAATAAGTGGATATGGTAGAAGGTCTATTCTGCTTTAGTATTACTGCAAATTACTGCAAAATATAACATAATTTTGTTAACATAACTGCTGGAAAAGCCCAAAACACTAATTGTTCATTTCTTTAGTGGAATATAATTTCGGGTGTATTGTGACCTTATCATGTTTAAGCTGTGTAGTTATTTCAATCGTCTCTATTTCGGTTTCATTAAGAAACGATCTTATATTTTCAAAATCCATTTCTGATTATTGAAAATATTTTTTCGAATAAATTCTTTGTACAAATTGCTTGTTCCAAAGCAAGTTGTTGATTGGTATGTTTTCGTTATTCGGGCGTTGGCTACATCGTTTCACCTCGTTAACATTTCACGGTATCTCTTTTACTACTCTCTGTTATATATCTCTTCCTTTTTCTGATACTCATGTATGCATATTTGATTCACTTCACCGTTATGCTCGTAGTATGACTAATCACTACTTAAGATCTGAAAATTCATTGGCACTTCGGGATTCGAACTTGCAATCTTTGTGTTGAAGACGAGTACTTGAACCACTCGGCCACCACGGCTATAAAGTCTTAATATGTTTGTTGTTGCTTTCTATCACGCTTATTTACCAAACTTTTAGATATCTGATAAATAAATAAATAATAATAATTATTATTATATTTACTGTCAGCAGAATTGTGGAGTCTTAAGAATCATAAACATTAATTGTTTTTTGTGCTCGAATCCCACATTTAAAACATAAACGTTAAACCAATTGTATTAGAACTCATAGGCAGAAAAATATATATATATATATATATATATATAATTATGAACGCAGTAAAATGTCTAACCTTCTAAATGATATGATTTTTAAAATCGTCACTTTATTAATATTTCGTTAGTTCCAAATAAATATGTTGTTCGTTGAACTGTGGTAATTCAATAAATAAATTATTAGACCGGCACGTATCGTGCGTATAAAATAAATTACGTTTTTCATCGCATCGTCAATCGATTAATTTTATCGTAATGAATCTAAAATTAATGGGCTTTATCGAATTCCATGTCGTAATAAATCAAACATACATTTCAGTTATTAATGTTATAAATCAAGATCATTTTCAAACAGGTTAACATTGTTTCAATGATCTGTATCTTTCATGTACTATTCTGGACTTCAATGTGCTATAATGACTTTTAACGCTTAGCATGCATGCATGTATGAAGAGACTGATGAATGTGGACGAAGCGAAAGAGGTTTGTAAGTCTAGATAGAACTGGCGCTCTATACTCTCTGCCTAACCCGTTAGGGACTTGGCGTGATGATATGTATGTATGTATGTAACGCTTAGAATGGCCAAATAATAATTAAAGGCTTATATTTATAGTGAATTAAATATATAGAATGTCTTAAATGTCTTAAATTCCGACGGTGCATTGTATTACAATATTAGTAATAATTGCTTTAATACTATTATAAGGTTGACAATCGTGTGGTACGATGGACATCGAAACAAGATATAATAATAATAATATAAATATATTAATATAAAAATATAAAATAATATATCCTCTCGCCTTCCCACAAGGGTCTACCTACGCCTTCGGGGACTCTTGCGGAAACAAGATATGATAGAAATAAATCACTTAATTTTAAAATATATTGAATTTAGAGAAAACATCTTAAAACCAAATAGTACCTACTCTCAAATAGTGGTGTAAATAAAACGTACAATGTAAGGTTTATGTTAATTGCAACACTCTTTATCATTATACTAAGTACTTTTTTAATTATATAATATAACTTGCATTCGATGAGATTCGACATTTTTTGGTTTACTATAACATATTAAATTTTGGGTCAGGATGTTGCGTTTCATCCTCTTGCTGACGGCAGTGTGCGCGGCCGTTGCGTACAAGAACCCACACTATGCCTCCGGGCGGACTACCATGGTTCACCTCTTTGAGTGGAAGTGGGATGACATTGCAGCTGAGTGCGAGAGGTTCCTAGGCCCTAGAGGATTTGGTGGTATTCAGGTTTGCACCTTATGTTCGTAGTCTTAAAGTGTATCTTATAATGATAAGCCATTTAAGTATAAAATACCAATACAGTTTGGTGACCATAACATGTTTTTTCTCTATGTGATAGTAATACTATTTACGAAAATGGTTTGGATATTTAAATAAGTTTTTCTCGAACAAATAAACACTAAAGAGCAGACGTAAATTCCAAATAAAAATCCTCCATAAAAACGTAAATCAAGAATTTACAGATTTATATACTATACTTACAGATTTCCCCGCCCAACGAGAATCTCGTGATCTGGGCCAATAACCGACCGTGGTGGGAACGCTATCAGCCCATGTCTTACAGGCTGATCACTCGTTCTGGCAACGAGCAACAATTCACTGACATGGTCAGACGATGCAACAATGCTGGAGTCAGGTTGGTTGATTGTAGTCGGAAAACAAAATAATTGTAATAAATTCATTAGTAAAGTATCAAAAATTGCAGAAAAAGTATATTTTGAAATAAAAAAAGTTGATTTTTACGTCTGAAATTGTATTTAAGAGCAATTGACTGACATCATCCAACACGGCTGAATCGTATGTGTAAGTTGCCCACTTCTTGAGTTAAGCAAGTATGGCTTTGGTCTGTCTATCTGTCACAAGTAGTTAATCTCATTAATTACATTAATCGAAAATTAACAAGGAAACTATGGTACCACTTCCTTGTTTGCATATTTGTGACACAAACTTTTATTATGGAATCATTATTCTCTCCTCTCTAATAATTTATTTATAAGGTACACCAACAATACACATTTTAAACATTCAAGTACACTTAAACATAAAAATAAAGTTCTGATATGTGTATCAATGACAGGTATACACAACATTTACATAGCTACATTATCCTTATGGAAATTATGAGAGCGATAATGATCACTATTTATTATGAAATTACAAGTAATCGTTCAAATTGTAGTATATTTTATGTTATCCAAGATAAGGATCAGTTTGCATTGACAATTATTTTATTGTCAGGATCTACGTGGATGCTATTATCAACCATATGTCTGGTACGTGGAACGACAATGTGGGAACTGGTGGAAGCACTGCTAACTTTGGCAACTGGCACTACCCTGGTGTACCTTATGGCTCTAATGACTTCAACTGGCCCCATTGTGTTATCTCCGGGAACGACTATGGATGCTGCGCTGACAGAGTGAGTAGCTTCTACATGCGATGCACTTAATACAGACATCTCATAATATTCTAACTTTCGCTCATCTACACAAAGTTTAAACAGAAAGTGTTTATTTCTTTGAATGCACTAATCTCAGGAACCTACTAAATCGATTTGAAATTGTTAGCCCGTTTATTGAAGAAGGCTATTTGTAACATATCACCATGCTAGTACCCAAAGAATCAGTGCGGATCGGTAACTATAAGCATGTATAATCAAATGTAAAGAAGATGAAACTGCGAAGTGTTCTTGGTACTAAAGTATTTCAATGAATGAAATTGTCAAACTTTTCGACGCTACGATATGAACGGTTCGTAAATGAAACTTGTTCATGTTTTCATTCATTCATGGATCTTAAAGAGGTAGCGAAGCAGATATATTAGAATGCTAACGTGCTTGATGACAAGTACCTACTTGTTATCTATCGCCGGCTCTCAGACACATCTTTGAATTTCTTCTGAAACGTTTCCTCTCGACTTTTCCAACACCGAAAAGCTCGTGGTACGATTAATCTCTGCTTAAAACACCACTCGTCTTACGCACGGTACTTACTATAACGGTATTCCATTTGTCCAGTTTCATGATTTTCTTAGGGAATTCTAACACTTATCAAAATTTGCCAGGTGCGTAATTGCGAGCTCTCTGGTCTTAAAGACCTGAACCAAGGTAGCGAATACGTGCGCACCATGATTGTCAACTACATGAACCACTTGATCACACTCGGTGTTGCTGGTTTCAGGTAAGACTTAACTAAGGCTAGTTTAACAATGACCGGTCCTTCTGATCTGAACTGTTAACAGTTCTTTCGAGTTCTTTAGAGTCAACGACATCCCGCATGAGTTGCTAAAGCGTTCGTTCTCTCACAAAGGGGATTCCCGTCAGAGAAAACTATCAAAGCAGAGGTAGAGAAAAGAAGGTAATAACACACTTGTCGCTGGAGATATACGTGGCAACGTCACGGATGGCAAGTCCGTCGCAGTTAATAAAGCACGGGATACGCAATACATACATCTTTGATTTTTTTTTAAACGTATCCATGATTCATTCGCGCTGTAAAGCTTTTGGTCTGATTGATCACTTTACTTAAATTCAGAAAAAACTCATTAGGTTGGGGTTTATTAGCGACACAGCTTTCACAGATCTGCAATAAGCTACAGAACTATCTAATTAAGAAACTGTAACCTTTTAACAGAATTGACGCCGCCAAACATATGTGGCCAGGCGACCTTCGCATTATCTACGACCGTCTTCACAATTTGAACACCAACCACGGATTCCCTCAAGGCGCTCGCCCGTACATATACCAAGAAGTTATTGACCTCGGCGGTGAAGCTATCACTAAAGACGAATATACACCTTTGGCTGCAGTCACAGAGTTCAGATTTGGACTGGAACTTAGCCGCGCATTTCAAAGGAACAACCAACTGAGATGGCTAGTAAACTGGGGACCAGCGTGGAACCTTCTCGCTTCTGGTGATGCTTTGGCTTTCATTGACAACCACGATAACCAGAGAGGCCATGGAGCTGGTGGAAATATCTTAACTTACAAAATGGCTAAGCAGTACAAGGGTGCTATTGCATTCATGTTGGCCCACCCTTACGGAGAGCCTCAGCTGATGAGTAGTTTTGACTTCCACGACACTGAAGCTGGACCCCCCATGGATAACAGCGGCAATATCATCTCTCCTTCCATCAACTCTGTAAGTGATCTGTATATATTGTTTTGAGATTTGAATGAGTATAGCTAGTGCCATCCGCGACGGCGCGCCCCATTATTCTTCCCTATAGTTTATAGTGCAAGTGTGCCTTCCACTAATAATTGAATATTATCCGTACATACTGATTACCAGCACGTGCTGGAGTAACGGCGATGGACTCGCCATCTGTCACGTTGGCACCTGACATACCTCTGGCGGAAAGTGGGTGTGTGGGTATTACCTATACACCTCTGCCTACTCCTTCGGGGACCGTTGTGCGAAGGCGTGAGGATATATTTATATATATTATTTTACTTATATTATAAAAAGCCGTGGTGGCCGAGTGGTTCGAGCAGTTGCTTGCGACGCAAAGGTCAGTTCGAATCCCGACTGTACCGATGAGTTTTTCTGAACTTAAGTACAGTGATTAGTCACACCACGAGCTTTACGGTGAAGGAAAACATCGGTGAAGGAAAACATCGAGAGGAAACCTGCATACGTCTGAGAAGAAATTCAAAGGCGTATGTATAGTCGTGCTTGAGTAACGGCGATAGACTCTCCATCTGTCACGTTGGCACATAATATACCTCTGGTATATTAGATGCCAATATATACACCTCTGCCTACCCCTTCGGGGACCCTTGTGGGAAGGCGTGAGGATATATTATTATTATTATTATATTATTTTACTGATGACCTTTAAGGGCATACGCACAAGCCCCTAAAAATTTGTGGGGCGCGTCTTCGTGGATGATACTATCTGTACCCCGAAGTACATAAATTGTTTCATTTGGAAGTTTACCCAAACAAACTTAACATTTTTATGTACAAATATACAAAGATATATTGAAATAATATAGATAGCGTGTTTTTTTACTAGGACAACACCTGCGGTAACGGTTGGATCTGCGAGCACCGTTGGCGTCAGATCTTCCAAATGGTTCAGTTTAGAAATGTAGCTGGAAGCACCGGTCTTAACGACTGGTGGGATAATGGCAGCAACCAGATTGCCTTCTGTCGTGGCGGTCAAGCGTTCATCGCCTTTAACAACGACTATTGGGACTTGAATCAGACTTTACAGGTAAAATTAGAAATTACTTCAAACTACATCCAAATTTTTTGACATTTGGTTTAAAATAAGACAACTAATTAACATATACAAAATTTTTAATACATATCTTACGTTTATATTTAATATTTTTTTTAAATACTTCTTCATGAACGTATAATATTATCTTCTTAGGAAATTATTTCTTAAGTTCGTCAATATTTCGACAGTTTTTCTGATAAACTTATAATAAACGAAATAAACGCCTTGAGAAAATTGTTCGCAAATTTGGTGCTATTGGAATGAGACAACAATATCCATACTTACTCCATACATACAACAATATCCAGACTAAATATGTACATACGACATTGAAAAATTAAGTACATATTGCTCACAATAACCCCCAAACATGAATCGAACGTATCGATCGTATCGAATTCAGGAGCAGACCGCCATTTAGTCACAGGAACAATTTATACTTGAATTTGAATTAAACAAAAATGCAAGTATTCGATTTTGTTCCCCAGACCTGCCTACCTGCTGGTACCTACTGTGACATTATCTCTGGAACCAAGAATGGTAACAGTTGCACTGGAAAGTCAGTGACTGTCGGCAACGACGGTCGTGCCCATATATCCCTGGGTGCCAATGAGTTTGACATGGTCCTTGCCATCCACCGAGGTGATGACGTGAGTATCTTTTACAATTAATGAACTTAATCTGAAGACTTATCCCTTTCACACTTTCAATAATGTGGGTAGAAGCACATCGTGGTAGGAACTCTGATCGATGCTTACTAATAGAATAAAGAGGTAAAGTTTCTACGTTTGTTAGTGCGCAGTAATCACTTGTACCGATTTTTTAAATTCTTTTAACATTTACCTGTTTATGGATAGCTTCCATACTATATACTTGATAACGTGTCTGCCCAAAGGTGGCAGTAATTTATAATTAAATTTGACGCGTGACACATCTAGTTACTAAAGAAGCAAAGTTTGTTCGTTTGAACACGTTAATTGCAGAAACTTCTAATCCGATTTTTACAATAGTCTACTTGCTTCCCAAGGTTGCAGATGATACAATTTTACACGAGTGAACCCTCGGGGTACATGGTCACACACTAGATCTTTATATTACAAGCTTTCTTTGCCAATAAAGTAGGCGTGTACCGTCTAATCATTACAATTCTTTGTTTCAGTCAAGACTGTGAATGTGAAGAATTCTGAGCAGAATATTTTCTTCATCATCAATCGACTGATTTCAAATAAAAAAATATTTTTAATTTGTGGTTTATATTTGATATTGTATTATTATATATATCAACTACGGTTTTCATATGTTTGAAGAAAACATTGAATCAAAATCCCATCCATCCAAATCCATCGCGCCATCCACAGCGCCATCCAAACAGGAAAATAAATAATAGCTCTTACAACACGAGAGAGTGGTTGCCGAGCGGCCGGCAAAACCTTTTTATCACATAAATAATAATATAATAATAATATATCCTCACGCCTTCCCACAAGGGTCCCCGAAGGGGTAGGCAGAGGTGTATAGGTAATACTCACACACCCACTTTCCGCCAGAGGTATATTAGGTGCCAACGTGACAGATCGAGTCCATCGCCGTTACTCAAGCACGACTATACATACGCCTTTGAATTTCTTCTCAGACGTATGCAGGTTTCCTCTCGATGTTTTCCTTCACCGTAAAGCTCGTGGTGTGACTAATCACTGTACTTAAGTTTTTAGAAAAACTCATTGGTACAGTCGGGATTCGAACTTGCGACCTTTGCATCGCAGGCAACTGCTTGAACCACTCGGCCACCACGGCTTTTTATCACAACTTAAGTGATTTGAAGAAAACACTATAAGGAAACCTGTATACGTTTAAAAAGTATTGCAAAAAAGTATTTAGTCGCGCTCGAGACAGCGAAGTACTCGCCATCTGTCACGTGGGCACCACCTAAACTCCAGTTTAGACGAATAACCTATATACGCTTATTGAGTTATATGTATGTCTCCGACAAAAGAGCTTGCTTACATTTGTAGAGGCAGAGCCATATTTTTTTATACAACTGCATTTCGACATTGCATGCGCTTACATGTACGTCCTTATTTCTTAATTAAGTAATTATATTTAGTGTATTAAAGGCATTCATTGACGTCATTGACGACCCTATTGTCATTGACGTCATCTTCTCCCCTCATTTACATAGCGTGCAGTCTACCCCTTCCTACGAAATAGATATACGATGCAAAAGTGTGTACAATAAAAAAGAACAATCAATCCACGTTCCAATTACCTAGATCAAATCGATTGGACACTCAAGGACGGGAATGATGATGACAGGAGTGATGAATATGTATGAAGCTAGAGACATATGTAAGTCGAGAGAACTGGCGATCGACCTTCTCAGCCTTCAACGTTAGTGTATATGTAAACGAGTCTCCCAGAGATTTGCCCAGAAACCTTACCATAACGTGATGTCTCTATCATAATTCATGAGTGAAAAAGGGAGTGTATATAGCGTCTATTTAATACTATAATCTGTTATATTCACTCAGTCTTGGATATAATGGCAATTAAAGTTTTATTTGCGTTCGTGTAATGTGCGTAGTATCTAGCACGCAAAACTTGTTTCTCTACAAAAAACTATTCGTACGTTATCAGTTCAACAAAGTTGGAGATCGTAGCTTGTTCAATAAAACAAGGGTATTGCTTGTCTGAACAGCTCGGGAGAAAGTTTTCACTATTAGTTCAAGTTCTAAAATGGGTTTCCAACACACAACATGTTCAATACCGTTTAACTTTGGAAACTGTAAAACGTAAACGCAGTAGACGTTTAAAATTGTATTTAGTAGACCTGACTTTAGTAGACCGCCCTTTTTAAAGTGTTTAAAAAGTATTTATTTAGATTTTATTAGGGGAAGTATAAATCGAGGAAACGGCAGTTTACTCGAACTGTCTTCCTTGTGAGGAACTCTGCGTGATACATAGGTACATACTTTATCATCATGCCGATTCGAGAAAGGCTCGTAACACTCACAAGCAAAAGGCTTGTCAAATGAATAGCGCACTTGAGCTTCCGGGAGGCGCAAAAAATCCGGTTTAATGACAGGAATTCGATCACGATTATTGTACATCTTATAATTATTGATTGGCTAATTTATAATTCAATACCAGTCTTAACTTGGTTGATTCTCGAAAAAAACCGAATGTGTACATAGAATTCCCTGACCCAGTGACCTGTTGGGTTGGTTTTCTCGGAAGGAACTAATTACGACTATTGATTCCAACCAATTCTTCAAGGTAATGTAATTTGTATCGACTCATTGAAATACCACAGTTTTAAGTGTAGCGCGTGTAAGCGCTTTGCCGCATTATTTTTTTACATACATACATAACATACATGTCATCACACCGAGTCTCTAACGGAGTAGACAGGGAGTATAGAGCACGCATTCACTCTAGATTTACCTAGAAGTTTATCGTTATATTTATTCATTTTGATTTTTAAGGATTTCCCAAATGTCGTATGTAGTTGAACGCAACTTTTCGAATATGAATCCATTTAAATAGGGAATTTTCCATAAATTTTAGATACGTGGACGCGATTTCGCTTAATTCTTTTATATTAGGTGTTCTCACTATATTTGAGGATAAGAACAAAAAGGTATCTATTATATTAACACGTACGTGAGTCATACGCCTTTGAAACGCCTCTCTTCTGAAAGGTATACAGGCTTCCTCTCGATATTTTTTTCGCCGAAAAATTTGAAACCTCTTTTAGGCACTTCATTGGTACAGTTGGGATTCGAAATTGCAACCTTTGTGTTGCAGGTAACTACTTGAACTACTCAGCCACAATAACGACTATTCTATCTAAATATTATAATAAGTTACATAGGTATTGAAGTTAGTTGCTTATCATATTTCAGTTATCTAATCAACTCCAACATGGGTTTCACAAACCTCATCACAGCAAATAAGCGTCACGGACTGGCCACTCGTATCCCCCAGTCCATACTCCTACTCGAATGTGTACGCAGTAGATACGACTCCAGTGTTCACTCTTCAGTCGTGAACCCGCCCTAGTCACGTTGACTGGGCCTCGATCCAATCCGAGCTTAGTCGACGCTCGCCCGCCTTAGACTATGGACGTATGCTCGCTTAAGCTTGGAGCGGCGTAAATTTTTAATATAATCGAACTAAAGCAGAAATAGAAGAGACTTTATTCGTAATTTACCAATGTATGTTTTAGTGTTGTGACCAAATACTTGAGACACTTTGATTTTAATATAACTGTAATCGTGTGTACTAATTAGTACCAACAAATTTTGTTTGCGAAGTGTGTTGGAGTAAGTTTTATTTGAAGTGTGCGCGTGTCGTGCTTTGGGCGGGCGTCCTGATATTTATTTTTCGGAGAGGTGAGTATTTTTTATGTAAATCATATTATTTGCATGGCTTACAAAGGCGTTTGATAAAATACGGTTGACGGGTTGAGGAAATTACCCTCTATGATTATTGCATAGCAGGTAATTTTTCTAGCCGACTTAAAATGAATCTAGTTTATGCGGTATTCTGCTCTTCTGATCCTGACTGAAGTCCTGAACTATAAGGAGTTAGTGAATAATACTTTATAATATTCTGGGCTTAGAATTACTTAGCTTTTTTATTCAGGTGAGCTGATGAGGCACAACTCCTTGTTAGTTAGGAGTAGGAAGATAATTCTTATAGTATCGTATATACCACTAGCTTTTATTACCTCATATTGTTATACATTATTATTGTCATGCATTAATAGTATACTACTTATCACTAAACAACAATAAAAAATACACTAAAAAACGAATTCTTATTACTACAACTAACAAGAAAGTTGTAACTTCACATAAGCAATACTTTATATATATATAAATATATTATATTATATACTGCTAAATGACAATCAAATTAGTTGGTTAATAATACCCATTATTGTTTTTGTCGATGTCTGTCAAGACAGGTTTGTAATTACATGATGTTATTCTAATGGCACTCAAAACATATATTATGTACACCTGTAGTAGGAAAGATTAGTATCGTGAACATCAATCAGAAATGTATGAGTGGTTTGTGCTACGAAACCAAGTAGTAACTTATTTCGTTTTTATCGAATGTGCTGCGAAAGACTGTTCTTACACACTCAACAAGCTCAGTTCAAACTTCTGCCATATTTATTAAAATAGGCTGATTATTTGAGCATACGCGACCATGTGAGCATGTGAGCATGTGAAGCGAGCATTTGGGTTAGTTAGATTTTAATTCAAAAGTGGGTGTCTCCTTTTATTTGCTTTGCTGTTCTTTTATAATTTACACTCGTGTCCATTCATTTGGTTTTGATTACTCGTCGTAGCAGGGTAAGTAGTACCCACATTCCACCGGAGATATATTTTAGGAGCTAATGATATTACCGTTACCCAAGCACGACTATAAATACATAGTCTTTGAATTTCTACTCAAATATTTACAGGTTTCCTTTCGAAGTTTTCCTCAACTGTAAAGCTCGTGGAGTGACCAATCACTGTACTTAAGTCCAGAAAAACACATTGATACAGACGGGATTCAAAGTTTTTGTATTGGAGGCTACTCGAACCAATGAGCCACCTTAGCTCAATTTTTTATTAACTGTATGTAAAGCGATGCTATTTATGAAAACTCAATCGACTATAGCCTACTACAATTCAATATTCATATTATATAGTCCAACTGCATTGATTGGCACTTTTGCGAACGAATATGCGAAGCTATTTAAAACCAGTCTGTCGACTTTTATGGAAGATAATAATATCTGTAATAGGCAACTAACTAGATCGAAGAAATTTTACGGATACTCACCGTTCAATTGAATGAAGAGATTGATGAATATGGATTATGCAAAAGTGGTCTAGAGAAGAACTGACGCTCTACTCTCTATCTACCTGAAACTCGCCATTATAAGCATTTTAACCCCAAAGGACAGGCAGAGGAGTAATTTTCTCTGGAGTTTAATTACTTGTCAGCGTGACGGATGGCATGCCCGTCGGCGCCTATCAAACACGAGCGTTCATTTCTATGTGGTGTGGTTGTTCTTAAGTAAAAAAAAGTTATCGGTACCGACCGCCGAGATTCAAATATGCGATATCAACTTAGCAGAGGACTAGCACTCAGACACTACTGTCATAAACATCAACATAAAATCCGTTCCTTTAGTATTTAATGTTCAAGTTTTTGAATAGACACTAACGAGATTGAATATCAAATGATTTTTTTTCCGCCATCGGAAAAACATTCTTGGAGATCTAGAATGGTTGCTAGCGTATTTGTGATTCGCTGTCAAATGATCTTTTTGTTGAAGTTCATTGCTGTTTCTCGGCTATACATACGGTTGTGATTCTTTTTAAACGTATGCAGGTTTCCTCTTCATGTTTTTCTTCACCGCAAAGCTGGTGGTGTGAATAATCACTGTAGTTAAATTCAGAAAAATCATTGGTACAGTCGGGATTCGAAATTGCGTTTGCGTTGCATGCGACTAACCGAAGGACACGGCCGCCCCGTCTTATTTTTGCCTTCAATTAAAATGTATGCTTTTTATTATTAAAGGTCTGTTTTCATAACCGATATATTCCACTGAAAATCTACATAATTGATAAGTACACAAATTAATCAGGGAACCGGTATTTAATCCGTGATTTACGTACAGCGTATGATTTGAGAATGTTTACTATAAACATTGGCATTGTGGGTACGAACAGGAAGGCAAATGTTTGCTTGCGCACGTAAACACCTAAATGATTGATCGCCTGCGCTGTTACCGAATTACATTGAATTATTATTAATTATGACAGTTTGATTTACCTACTTCTATTTCGCACACAAATATATGTTGCATATTTCGTATGGACGCGTATATATATACATCTATTATATCGTATCTATATATCGTCATCATATATATATATATATATATATATATATACATATATATAGACGACGAATAGGATATATTATAATATATCGTAATTCTGGGAGAGCTGGCACTTTACTCTGCTTATCCCGTTTCTAGCCTAGCTTTCAATTGGATGGTTCCATTAACGTTCTTTCATAAAGGGTATTAAGTTGAAACAGTTACTTGCAAGAAACCAGTTAAGTAAGCAACCCCGCTGTGATCCTGCCGCTAAATAATTTAATTAGGTATATAATAACAGATGTTTTATCTATAAGAGGCCTGTAAGATTATGTATGTAAGGAAATGATCTTTCTTAAGTTTAAAAAGCTACACCCGACTATTTCGATGCTATTCTGTAAAAACGTAAATTTTAATTCCGATTTTCCGGGACACGTATAATTGTTGTTAGCATCTTTGTGCGAATCATATTGCGAGTAAATGTTAATTTGATCGGATCTTTCTTAAAATGCGTTTCGCCAACTAACAATAGTACCATATTTTTATTAAATACTTATTTAATTTAACAGCGCCTTATTAGAGCCTAGCTTCACAAATACTCCACCGAAGAGTTAAAACTAGTTAGTTCTAATATGGATAGGGCATTGAAACCATTTATCTTACAACTTATTTGATCCATATTGCTTATTATAGCTGCGTCTTTTTTGTTCGTAGTTAAAGGTGACCTTTGTTGTTCCCCTGCTATTTTTTTATCTCATACACATTGCCAGTGATATGAAATAATCGTTGTAAAATATATATATATATAGCTTTAATATAAATACATATCATCATGCCTAGTCGCCTTACGCGGTCGGCACGGAGACTAGAGCGTCAGTTCTCTCTAGTCTCTCACAGTCCTCTTTCACTTTATCCACATTCGTGACTCTCTTCCTCCATGCTTGCCTGAAAATATATATTATTCCTAAATCCCTAGTATTGCGCTTTTGGAATTAGTTAGTTTAACACAAATTTAGCGAAGTTACACACCCACTTTCTGTTAGAGATGTGTTTTAGGTGCCGACGTGAGAGATGGTGAGTCCATCGCTTTTACTCAAGCACTACTATACGTCTTTAAATTTCATTTCAAACTTATGTAGGTTTGTTGTCGATATTTTCCTTCACCGTAAAGCTCGTGATTAATCACTGTACTTAAGTTCGGTGCGGAGCCGTAGTGGCCGAGTGGTTCGAGTGCCGTGGTGGCCGAGTGGTTCGAGCAGTTGCCTGCGACGCAAAGGTCGCAAGTTCGAATCCCGACTGTACCAATGAGTTTTTCTGAACTTAAGTACAGTGATTAGTCACACCACAAGCTGAACGGTGAAGGAAAACATCGAGAGGAAACTTGCATACGTCTGAGAAGAAATTCAAAGGCGTATGTATAGTCGTGCTTGAGTAAGGGCGATGGACTCGCCATCTGTCACGTTGGCACCTAATATACCTCTGGCGGAAAGTGGGTGTGTGGGTGGGTATTACCTATACACCTCTGCCTACCTCTTCGGGGCCCCTTGTGGGAAGGCGTGGGTATATATATTATTATTTATATTATATATATATTATATACTTAAGTTCGGAAAACTCATTAGTCCGGTTGGGATTCAAAATTGCAATCTTTGTATTGCAGGCAACTACTGGAACCACTCCATCACCACGACAAGTATTTTTTTCATTAGACTCCCGTTGGACTGTAACGGCGCTTATTCATTCTCTTTCATCAGAGGCCCTTTTCAGTATGTTTTCACATGACCCTTATTTTACATTATCCCGTGGAACAATATTGAGTCGCGTTAATTAAAATGTTCTATATATTTCGCTGTATGTGTTGTAATGAAATTTAAGAAAATTACTGTAAAATTCAGCCTTGATTTTTTTTATTGGAATCAATACAATCCTTGATTTAAGTTCTTGAGAGAAGAAGAGTATAGATCTGTCGTTCAGAAATGAAGTTGTCCAACTGGGCAGTATCCCTACGATTCAGAAGATCGCAGTAAATTGATGCAGATCTCATATTATAGTTGTAGTGCACTAGTTATGATTGTGGGCTAACTATTAGCAGAAAGAAACAAGTTTTCTCTTTAGGCTGATGCCAGGGCTATTACCGCCAACATAAGGTTGGCCACGTTTGAACGATGGGTTTCTATTAGACTACGATAACCGCATAAGACGGGCCGTATGCTACTTTCCTACCTTTATAATAATAATAATATAATATATCCTCACGCCTTCCCACAAGGGTCCCCGAAGGGGTAGGCAGAGGTGTATAGGTAATACCCACACACCCACTTTCCGCCAGAGGTATATTAGGTGCCAACGTGACAGATGGCGAGTCCATCGCCGTTACTCAAGCACGACTATACATACGCCTTTGAATTTCTTCTCAGACGTATGCAGGTTTCCTCTCGATGTTTTCCTTCACCGTAAAGCTCGTGGTGTGACTAATCTTAAACCTTTGTAAAGAAAGTTCTTAACTAAGGTAGAACACAGGTACAGGTTGAAGTTACAATCTTTATGTTGCAAGGCAACTGCTCGAACCACTCGGCCACCACGGTTAATATATCACAAAAAAGACAAAAACAAAAGCTATGGCAAAGTTTTTATAATATCGAACACGGCCGGAGTCCACTTAATTATAATTTGAAAGGCCTATTTAATTCGGGAAGTTCCACTTAATTACGCACCGACCTCGTTCAAACGATAGCACTAGATCGAAACACCGATATCAACGGGGCTAAAAAATATTTTAGCGTTCGGTATACGAGTATTGTGTAATCATCGTTTTCAATATCATTAAACCTACCACCTGTCTGCCTGTGTCTCTTCTCTTTTTCACCTACATGCGCGATTTACTTTTTGTATAGGAAATTTATTATGAAGCCGATTAGAAGTAGAGGTATTTCGGACTACTACGGACTCTCCTCTGCTTTAAAGGGTGCTTGTCCGCTAAAGCACATATAGTGTAATAAATGACACTTAAAAACCTCATTGGTACAGTCGGCAATGAGGTTCTTTTTTACGTCAATGACAGTCGGGGTTAGAACTTGCAATATTTGCGTTGCAAGAATATAAAAGAAGCTATTTTCTTATATTGCTTCGCTGTCATCTCTAGCCATCAGAAAGGTATGTTTGAAAATATTCCGAAATATGCATTTATTTCATAGTATAATGGTGTTGTGTTTACTAATGTTGGACTGCAGCAAATAGTGTGGTTGGTTATGTATGGTTATCTATCAATACTTTCGAATCACATTATGACTTATGATTCACAATAAAACTTATGATTTTCTATCATCCTTTTGTCGCTGGAATTATTGCAAGGATATCTTTATTTTACCTTCCTTATTTTAATCAATTATTTACATTATAAAGAGTACTCGAAACCGACGAGCATGTATGAAGAGACAGATGAATGTGGACGAAGCGAAAGAGAACGAAACGAGAGAGAACTGGCGCTTTATACTCTCTGCCTACCCCGTTAGGGACTTGGCGTGATATGTGATGTTATATATATTATATTATATATTTTTTAAATTCTTCATTATATCACTGTATTCAAGTTTAACTCATTGGTCTGGGATTTGAGCCGGTAATTTTTACTTTGAGTGACTACCTAAACCATTTGGCTGCCTCGGCTTCTTGCCGAAAGTAAACCAATTAAAAGTTTGGTTGCTGTAATTAATTACAATTTACAATATGTACCTAACTAACTTACTACCTATGAAGGAATGTACGAGGCGTGAGTGAGTAGGTACTCTCAAATTATAGAAGTACATTAGTTAAAATTACAGGTAATTACACAGTAATGACAAAATGAGACATAATTTTAAATATCTAATTCGGTGGAATATATCTAGTTTAATTTATCTTTATTTGATTAGTCACACCACGAGCTTTACGTTGAAGGAAATCATCGAGAGGTAACCGTGTGAGAAGCAATTCAAAGGCGTATAGGTACTCGTGCTTGAGGAACGGCGATGTACTCGCCATGTGTCATGATGGCACCTAAAGATACGTAGGTGTATGGGAACTACCTATACACGTCTGTCTACCCCTTCGGGGACCCCTGTGGGAAGGCGTGAGGATATAATTATTTTTTAAGAAATTGATCGCGAGTTGTAATATTATGAATTGGAACCTCTGACTTTGTCAATGTGTTTTACTCTACTTAAGTACAGTAATTTGTCATAAGAGCTTAACGTCTTCTTCCTTATGTATGAATCTTTCTTTATGTTTTTGCTTCTTTCAGAGCCTGTCTACTTCTGTATCACCCAAAGGTTGACGGATAGATAATTAGAATGTCATTAAGTACGCCTGTGCGATATTTTTTGTAGGCAGTATTAACTTACATTATCGTCACGCCGAATCTCTCGTGGAGTGGGTAGAGAGAGTTAAGCGCCAGTTTTCTCTAGACTTATAGAACTCTAGCGGAGTATTCATATATTAATAATAATTAATATATTAATTAAAATAAATCATATTTATTGCTTAAATTTATTTCTCTTGTTTTTTATTAATTATTGACCTTGAGGATATCTAGTTAAAAGCTACATACGAATAAAAACGTATAAATTTGCATGCAATTTGTCTGGGGTATAGAAAAGAGCATAGGGACAAACGTTATGTGTAACAAAAAATTGTTGACGGGAGTCAGAAAAATATCCTGAATAAAATAATTTGATCGCTTTTACGTATTGCATAGCTTCTTTCGTTGACAAAGTCTATATTAAAGGAAAACTGCTAAACTATTGCATTATATAGGTACTAGGTAAGGATTATACTGAACAACAAGTACAAAGTAGGACATTACAATAGTGCGGAGCCATGAAAGCGGATTACCGATTCACCTCTACCCAATTCCATCCGATAATCGCGCTTTCTTTTGGCACGTGACGTTACAACAACACTTCAGTAATCCTACCTCCTCGGAGGCTATTAACTTAGGGATTTACTTGACAAATCCAAGCGGATCTGAGAAATTAGGCCGGAGTACATTAAAACTTTGATGGAACTTCGTTCAGTTACGACATAATGTATTTGTATTCTTTATTTAGATAAAGTGATTAATCACATGAGCTCTACGGTGAAGCATAACATTGAGAAGAACCCTGCTAGAAGACACGCTGGAGTTAAAATTCAATTACATGCCTGACACCTTTGCTTAAGAAACGGCGATGGACTGCCATCTGTCATGTCGGCACCTAAATATAAAGAGGGTGTTACACCTCTGCCCCACCTTTGGGGTTGAAGATATTTAATAATTTCCCTTGCTTGTGTTTATATGTAAGTATATACTCATGACTACATACTATAATGTACCCTTGTATACAAAAACTTGCGACCATAAAATTATTAAAATATTTTTAATTGTGAATAAATTATAACAGAGTAAATTATCAAAACGTAATAATATACTGACTTATCTGTTAATAAAATATTAAGCTCGTCGCTATTATAAACACATACGGTTTATCGATTTCACGACGTATACAACACTAAATTGACAGTACACCGTGTACTAACTTTCCAATTAGTTCGAGACGAAGTTAAATTAAATAGATTGGCAAACGAAGTTTGTATTTGGTTACCTACTAGGTGTAATTCAGCCTGTGCATAAACAATCAATTAAAATAAATACATATTTACATAGTTCCAAATTAATGTAAACTTGTTCTTTGGTTACTAAATAACCTTATGAATACTTACATGGAATCGAGCCGTGGTTGCCGAGTGGTTTCAGTGTTCCCTGCAACACAAAGATTGAAAGAAGCGAGTTTGAATCCCGCATGTACCAATGAGTTTTTCTTAACTTAAGTACAATTATTAGTCAAACCATGAGCTTTACGGTGAAGGAGAACATCGAGAGGAAACCTACATACACTTGAGAATAAATTCAAAAGCGTATGGATAGTCGTGCTTGTGTAACGGCGAAGGACTCGCCGTCCTGATATAACTCTGTCACGTAATCACCTACAATATATCCTGCCTTAACTTGGTGAGCCTGGCTGGAGGCCTAGGTCTCGCTATTGACCGGTTAAGTAGCAAAAGTTCCCGGAACTCACGCTACGAGAGACAATACAAAAAAAAAAATGGGTATGCTATGCTTTGAAAACTCAAAAACTGCACTGACAGAGCTCAAACGTGGACACAATATACCGCTTTCTGGATTATTTTTGTTTATTTTTCGTATCAGTAAAGGGGGTTTACCGGTCAGCAAACTGTATGCTTCAAACACAGCTTTAGGCAAAGCTAGCTCAAAGAGGCGTATAGCTGATAGAAATATGACGTAGACGGTGGTCGGTATTGATGCCGCACAAATTCCGTCCCACCGACTCCGAGATGGACGGGTTATATGGGATTTATACCTACTAAAACCGCCTCGGCGACCGACCTCTGTGCAAATATGACTCTGGGATTGTGACACGCATAACCTAGCCCGATCCGTGCCATAAAAGCTGCAATATATTTAGTCTTTATTTTAAACATAATCCTAAAGATATACCTATTGATATAAAACCCAAAGAAGATATACTAAAATAATTGCTTAGCACTTTTCCTCACGGTAAAATAATTGGTAAATTAGTTTGATATTTAACCTTCATTCAGTGAAGGTCATTTATGAAAAGCGAACATTTCTAATTAATTCGCGTAATCGGTCATCGCTCTTTATTTCTTAAGCAGTAATAATACACTTACAAAATTATAGTCCTTACGATCTTGGATTTCATATTATTTATGAAATTTGACTTTGTTACAAGCTAATGGTCATATTATAGATCGTTTAAGAGCGATTAATGCAGTTCGCGGACGTTGACCTCACTAAACATATTTAAGGAAAATAATTACCGGAATTTATGGCTTAACTAATCTAATGAATAATATACCAGCAACATATGCGTATAAGAAATGTCTTATAAGAATTAGGTAGTACTTTTTTAAGCATTTGGATTTCATTATTAAATCAGGAAGTAGTTAGTTTTATGTCTCCGTTTGTGGATATTATCCATTAATTGTCACTACTTTTTATGTATAACGCATGCATGATATTGTAGAGAAACCCTGATAAATTTAGAGGGTTCTAATGTGATGTCGTAAATAAACAAATTGTTTTGCCCTTACATTGCAAACGCTGGCTGTACCCCACGAGATAAATCAAAATAACAAAAAAGGCTGTAAACGTTGTTTATAAGGACATTCGGTAGTAGGTAGGTATATTTAGTATCAGCATTGCACCCGTGCAAAGCCGGGGCGGGTCGCTAGTTGTAAATAAAGAGAGAAAGATTTTAAAACAATAAACTAAGAACGTGATCACATTGTGAGCTCCGAGTGGTGCTCGCAGAAATTAGTCAAACCACCACTGAATTCTTTGTTCGAAATTTGAATTGCTTGCTCAGTCAAGCATTAGTAATAACCTTTTTATCGAAAACTTATTGTATTCATATCCATAGAGAATCTGTTCAAACCGTTATTAGCTAAACTAAACAAGAACATTACTAAGGATATTCCTTCGAATAGAAGGAGTAATAGGTGCTTCATTATTTCTTTAATTATATTAAGCTTGTTATTTATTTCTGCAATCATGCAAGATGGCTTCCAAACTTAATATGATAGAATAAATGAAGTAGAAAATAACATTGTAGCCATTTTGTGGATATTTGTGAGCCCATCATATTCTTTGATACAGTACTTTGTATGTTAGCGACAGAATAAAATGGCGGCTCTTGATTACGAAATAATAAAATACTCGTATTGTGACAATTATGTGATAAATTATTTATTGGTTCTTTTACGAGTTTTTCCACGTGATTGTTCCTAAGGGTAGTAAGTTTAGCTATCTATTTAATAATAATATTAATACATGAAGCACTTTGTTGTAAAACCTTTTTAACGAAAATTACGCGGACCGAGAATTGTTAAATTCCTCATAATTTACACGGAAAAGGAGCGCAAAACTATTATATTATTTACAATAATGCTTAAAAAAATATTATTATAGGTATAGGTATAGGTATTAGGTATATAACTCGGGTATTAATGACTTAGCGTGATGACATGTATGTATGTATATGAAAAATATACCACAAACTCCCATCCGTTTGATGCACACATAGTGACAAAGATTACAATATATACTAGATCAAACTGAGAAGAGATCAATATTATTGGTTTGTAATATTATTTGCCAATGACAAAAACAACCATAATGATGATAAACGATATTTCTAATCTTCTTAATACATTCAAATTTTTTTTTTCATGAAATTTGATCACTGAGTCTAAAAAAAGAAGGTTGACATTCATTGGTTGACATTATAAACACCTTGTATTTTGACAAAGCCTTATTCAATAACAAGTGACGGCATTATTAATATTTCGTTACGCAATGGTTTTGTTCCGTTACGCCTCGCTATATTTATGAATTAATTCAATTCCTTTTCCTGATGAAAGAACAACATTCACCCCTTAATCACTCAAAGGCAATTTGCTAAGCGTCCAATTACAAAAAAACGTAAATTACAGACACGCATGTCTTTTGTCAAGGGTATACAATATCAACGCCCCGTTCCGCTTAATGTTTTGTTTATTCAGTAGCCAGCTTTCCAACTTAGTAGGGTTACATTCGACACTTTGAATCACAATAGTGCATCATCTGGCTCAATGACTTGCTATTGCAATCGTATTGCGAAAGAAAACTGTCCCTCTCGCACTTGTAAAAAATGTCATGAACATTACCACGATTAATGACATAGGATTCTGACACCACGCCAAACATACCACGAACTTTACGTTGAAGGAAACGTCGAAAGGAAATCTGCGTACGTTTAAGAATAATTTTGAAGGCTTATGTAATGTATGTATGTATGAGTAACAACGATGGTCCCGCCATGTTGCACGGTGGCATCTAAATATATATCTGGCAGAAAATGGGTGATACGCTGCTATACTTAGCACTTGTGGGAAAACGTGAAGAAGTTACATTCATATGTACATATATTATATTATATATCAAAAGTTTGCGGCCAACATGCGAATTATCTTGCAGTTCCCGTTGCCTGGACGTGCTGCCAATCCGATTTTAGAGCTGTCCGTTTAAATCTTCTCTATCTCTATCGAATATGTAGGTTTAATATTTTATTTATCTACTACGCGATAATACGCGATAGAACAGCGTTGAAGATTTGAATTAAATCAGTGTTAGAAAATATTTTTTTTTTGTAAAATATAAGGAAGTTGTACAATACAAAGCAGTCCTTTTATTCCTACATTAATTAAGTAATATTTATTGCGTGACAGGGTAAGCGTGACTAATGCTAGGCTTGATCAATTATTTAAAGCCAACACGGGCATGAAACAATTCCAGCGGCGGCATAAATGTGTTTACATAAAATAATTATAAAATATTGCGTACGAAATAGCTGTCATAAATAATAATCAAAACGTTGGAATTATCATGATGTGTTATTTTCAATAACATACAAATGTCATGTATTTTCGTTTTAAAAAAGATCTAATTTCAAATAAAATAATTTAAAAACCATTATTAATATTATGTCTATTCAGTAATTTAAAAAAGTTCCAATCTCTGTGGAAGCGTGCCAAGAAGGTTGGCACTATTGTACAGCAATGCTTGTTTGCCAAGCGAATTATTAGGTTGTCCAGTAGCAGGAGGCCTCAAATAATTTGCGATTTCCTACACAAATTATAAATACAAAATTTTTAAAGTATATTGATTCTTCCTTCCCGCAAAAACTACCTAACGGAAGTATCTCACAAACTTTCGAATTTTATATATGCGAGAAAATAGAAGAAATCGCCAATATCAGAGTTTTTTTAGTTATTACATGTTGCAACAATAATCGTTATTGAGGTCTTCTTGTATAGTTCTTTACTCTGACATTTAATAATGATATCAATACCTTAGAAAACATACTGAAAGAATTATTACAAAGCCAAGCAGCCGTAAAACATTTCAGGCAAAAAGCGCTAGTAGCAAAAAGGGTTTTTTATTAAGCTGTCTAGGCCGTTTGTCTAAAAAACTAGCTTACCTGCCTGCATACGTAATGTTCGCCTCACTACTCCCCCGACTGCTCAGGTTATTTTAGGTAGGCCGGAGCTAGTGACAATAGAGCTAGAATTTATTATATTTTAGACTTATTTTACTATCGTCAGATACGTGTGTAACACTCATATTAGATATGCTTAGAATATACCACTCATTACACATTAGATTTACATATTGAGACACATACTGGCGCTCTATCCTCTTTGTCTACTACGTGAGAAGTCTCTTATGTATTTATAATGAATGTAAATATCCTCACACCTTCCCACAAGGGTCGCAGAAGTGTATAGGTAGTACCCACACACCTACATTTCGCCAGTGATATATTTAAAGTGCCAACGTGACAGATGGCGAGTCCATCACCGTTATTCAAGCAAGAGTATACATACGCCATTGAATTACTTCTCAGACGTATCCAGGTTTCCTCTCAATGTTTTCCTTTACCGTACAGCTCGTGGTGTGACCTATCACTGTACTTGAGTTTTAGAAAAACTCATTCACTTCATTCATTAATCACAGTCGGGATTCGAACCTGCGATCTTTGTGTCGCAGGCAACTACTCGAACCACCGGCGACCACAGCTATCATATATTAATGTACATACGTATGCCATTTTGTCTGAGGAATATTTTACTTGTTTATCAACGGCAATGGAATATTAGAAGCATTAAAAGTTTTCAATAACGTCTCAATTTGGCAATGTTTAATCAGGCTCGGAGTTCTGTCGTTATCAATTCCAATTGAGTAGAATTATTGATCGGCCTTAATGTTAGAAGACTTGTAAGACATTTGTTTGTTTGATAATTTGCCTGGTACAGAATGCCTTCGGCGTCTAGTACGGTGGCACAGAAAAACTGTCATTCTCAATAGTATCAAATTTAATATAAGAAATATCATTGCTTTTCTGAACTTAATCATAGTGTATTAAGCATTACGGTGTAAGAAAACATCGTGAGATAACTTGCATACAATTTCTCTCAAACATATGCTGGTCTCTTTCAACGCCCGAATCTCTAATAACAACAGTTACCACCGTTTCCAAGAAAGCCTGTCAGGAGAAGAAGCGGTGCAACAAACTCATACCTGGTTCCGTTTTTAACATTAGTTCCCTTTTACGTTCGATAGAAAGTCGTGCATTGCAAGTGCAAGGAAATATATAGCCTATGAGGCTATACTATAATATAATAAAGATATATAATCCTCTAAAGCACAGTGGGGCACTGGTGACCTGTACTACAGGTATTGTATACCTATCTCAGGCACCAGTCTCACACATTATTAAGTGTTAAACTTACTTACTTTTGTGTGAGAAAATAAAGAAATTATTATTATTATTATTATTATTATATACATATAAGCAGGCACCCAAGGGAAAGAAGTAGAAATCATAATATAGGTATGTATAGCTGTGACTCGCAGTATGAACTGCGTAATTTTTTTTATTGTAAAATTTGATTTCGTGTGTAATGTGTTTTCTGGAATTAAATATACCCTATGTTTATGTTTATATCCGGCTTATAAAATGATAAATATATATACATATATTCTTGCCGGCTAGACGGCCAGATATTCGACATCCATTACGGTATTATTCAAATAGCTACCCCTTTTTGAGAGTCTTAAAGGAACGCGTGAAGATCCAAAAAAGTACATAACAAATCTTTACACATAATACGTACAATCAATGTGTTAGTTCAAAATCATATCTATTTAATAATAATGTTAGTATATCAAATACTATCAAAATCCTCAACATTCCTCAATAGCGAGTTTCATGATAGAATATGTTGCCTCATTTTCGAGAGACAAGTCGATATTGCTCACCATATCTTAACCCTCCCAAAGGACACAAGGCTAGCTTACCAGAAATGTGTTGTGTTACAAAAGTTATAGGTTATTATACTGCGCTCACACTCGCCGATCCTTGACGACCGATACTTTATGAAATAACTTGTATGAGTTTTGTGCCATGAACCATACAAATATTAAATTCTTTGAACCTATTTTTATATTATTACTGAACGTAAGTCCGGTAAATGAACATACCACGTTGAAAGAAATCATCAAGACGAAACCTGCATACGTTTGAAAAGAAATGAAAAGAGGTATTACAATGGTGATTAAGAAACGGCGATTGACTCACAATCTGTCACGTTGTCATCTAAATACCAACTTGCTTACCTCTTAGGGGATCCTTGGGAAGAAGTAAAGAAGATAATGATAATGTTTATTGCCTAATTTAATTACTTTAATTGCCACTCACGGATTTCTTCCCACCCCCTACTGCATCCCTTCGGAGAGCCTGGTCGATGACATAAGGATTCGATCGTAGCTTTTATTCTATTATTCCAGGAATATCTCACAATGTCGATAAGATTTCAATGGGGATATAATTTACTTGGTCTAATAGAGTTACGCTCTCAAAGGATTTCAGTCTGCAATCCATCCGGGAGCAAAATTAATCTCGCTTGTTCTAATAAAATTATTAGCCTAGTCAGTTCACTGGATAAATCCTATTTTTAACTGAAGTGGGCTTTTAGCGAATATAGATTTTTAATCAAAATCATATTGTTAAACGTTTCGCAAACATCTCGCAACGTTACGCAATCCTGTAATCATCTTCATTATTACAGGCAGTATGCGGCATGTGGTTTGAATTATTACCTACAATGTGCGGTAGTGTATCGGATATAAAAACTTTAATTATATATTCATAAACTTAACAAGGCGATTTCTAATTTAATGAATGATCCGACATTTTAGATTCAACATAAATTCACTCGTCTTGCATGTTAAGATATTTCCAAAGGCAGTTCGGAATGTTAATTTTATTTACATTTTCGAATATTTTACATAATAGGTATTATTAAGGTACTGCAAATGCCTGTAGATATTGGTAGCATACACTGTAGGTCGTATGCCTCTCTTATGACAGTTATGGAAGCTAGTATGTCAAAATTTATCTCCTTAATTTTCTAAAATTCAATATTCATACTAGTCCACCAGTAGATACAAATAACAACTAATCCCATCAAAAAGAACAAGTAGCAGGAAAAAGGACTTTGAATAATAATGTTTATGCTGCATGTAATAAAAAAACATGTTCGCGAAATTGAAACAGTAATTGACTTCTGTAAGTGTGAGTGAAATTTGTAAAATAGCCTACGTTTGCGCATTTTTCAAACTTCTGGTCTCAAAGGGCAGTTGAATGTTTTGAATTTGAACGAGTTCGGATGTATTTCTATATATTTAAAGTTTAGCAATAAAATTGATTGCAAAGGATACAATTTTGAACAACTTCTTCAACAACTAGTGTGGACAGATTTTTATGACTTATACTTGTAGAACTTTTCCTCGGATGTTGCAATTTGATTTAAGGTTGTTTAGGATTCAAATTTTTTTGCAATCGCTTTTATTTTATTTAATTCTACAAAATTAAAATCAAAACAAAAAAATATTTTACCATAAATATGAATTTCTGAGTTAAATATTTTTTAAGATTAGAAGTAAGCCTTGGTGGCCGAGTGGTTCGAGCAGTTGCCTTGCCTGCGACGCAAAGGTCGCAAGTTCGAATCCCGACTGTACCAATGAGTTTTTTCTGAACTTAAGTACAGTGATTAGTCACACCACGAGCTTTACGGTGAAGGAAAACATCGAGAGGAAACCTGCATACGTCTAAGAAGAAATTCAAGGCATATGTATAGTCGTGCTTGAGTAACGGCGATGGACTCGCCATCTGTCACGTTGGCACCTAATATACCTCTGGCGGAAAGTGGGTGTGTGGGTATTACCTATACACTTCTGCCTACCCCTTCGGGGACCCTTGTGGGAAGGTGTGAGGATATAGCGTATATATCAGCGTCAATCACATTAATATAAAGAGAAATATTGTACATGTGCGTATTAGAACCACAAGTTCTTTGTGATACAAATACATTGAAACGACATTAAGTTTCCGTCCAAGTACCGAAAAACTCCCTTGTTCAAATGGAGCCAAAGTATATATCATTATGTAATTATGTTTCGGTCCAGTGCGTTTAATTATTCATTGCAAGATCGATGTAGAGGCAGCAGTTATTTTTTTGTTTGTGTTAGATATTTGTATGAAGGCGTAGACGAATATCGCTTAAAAATAACATAGAGTATATTTTATATTTGTATATCAACATGCAAGAGGCTTTTGATGATGTTTGTGTATATTGCGTGGGTCTGCTATGTAATGTATGTAATGTAATGTAAATGTATGTGTATATGTGCCGTTGCGATCGTGTTCTTTTTTTTTAACGAATCTTGTCAGCTAGTATGAATTGAATATCACATATTAGTGAACAATTAATTTATCGATCCATCCATATTAACATGAGTGCACCTACTAATTTTCAAGAAAGGCAAACAGTAGTACGTCGTCTATATATATATATATATATATATATATATGTACATCGTACAAAACCTCATTCGCGTGACACAGTTTAAACAAAACACGTAAAATCAAAAACTATCAAATGAAAATAGATTACAAACTTGCAATTCATGTTTATTATAATGTTTTACGTGTTGGAAGCATTGATCCAAATCATTCTAACATTATCTATGTGTTGGGCGTAACCAGGTTTGTGTGTCTAGTCGCTGATAGCATCGTAGTACCCCAAATACCCGGACAACAAATACGATGCTACAAACGTCTGATTACTATTGATCGAGCGCTGACATGTTTTTATGTCTTAACACGTTTTCCTGCCGACTTTGTCTACATTGGAAACGATTATCATTTATTATGGTATATTAGAAGTATGTTTTTGCGTTACGGTAACTTATTGTATTGGTATTGTACTTACGGTACTAAAGGTACTTACGGTATTGGTGGGCTTATTTTATTTTAAGCCATATTCTGAACATTCATTTTATTTATAGAAATAAAGTAATTACACTGTATTTATATATATATTATTTATATATATATATATATATATATATATATATCCTCACGCCTTCCCACAAGGGTCCCCGAAGGGGTAGGCAGAGGTGTGTAGGTAATTCCCACACACCCACTTTCCGCCAGAGGTATATCAGGTGCCAACGTGACAGATGGCGAGTCCATCGCCGTTGCTGAAGCATGACTATACATACGCCTTTGAATTTCTTCTCAGACGTATGCAGGTTTCCTCTCGATGTTTTCCTTCACCGTAAAGCTCGTGGTGTGACTAATCACTGTACTTAAGTTCAGAAAAACTCATTGGTACAGTCGGGATTCGAACTTGCGATCTTTGTGTCGCAGGCAACTGCTCGAAACACTCGGCCACCACGGCTCTTAATACATACATACATATCATCACGCCAAGTCCCTAACGGGGTAGGCAGAGAGTATAGAACTGGCTCTTAATAAGACGGCTAAATAATATATATATATATATATATATATATATATATATATAAATACAGTGTAATTACTTTATTTGTATGTATTCATTTTGATGTTGTTGTATATAGAAGTTTGAGTATGAACATAGTTTAAGTTTCAGAGTTCTTTTGTAAATAAAATTATGATTCATTGACTTTCGGTAAAAGAGGAAAGTTAGACAGATTTTTGTTTCGTGTGTATCACGAGTGAGCTTCTTCGTTTTAGCCCGACTAACTAAATATGAAATTTGCAACTGAATGCAAACATAGCATAAATATTAAAATGATTTACAAGGAGAATCATTGCAGCATACAAACTTACGCATTCACATTATAAATAGAGTGTATAAATACTATTAAACTGTCGGTCGGAGGCTCAGGGCCGGTCACTGTTGAATCGATATAATTTTAGTCCCACTGTATATGTACGTAAACAACTACAAAAACATAGCAGTCATGGTATTTACATATAATGATTTTGTCAAATTGAATACGTTTTATCGACTATCTGAATTTAATAGGTTTAAGTGGACTTATAGCGTATGAGTTGTGTTTCTCCTAAGTAATATTTATTATAATCTTCAAGTCTTCCCATAAAGTTTCCCTAAGAAGTAGGAGATCACTCTTATTGTCTATTTATATGCTAATCATAGCATTCTCATTTCGTCGGAGATATATTTCGGTGTTAACGTGACAGATGGCGAGTCGGTCGTCGTTTTCCAAACACGACTAGGTATATATAGTCCTTTAGGTTTCTTCACGATTTTTCCTTTAATCTAACACTTGTGATGGGATAATCACTGTGATTTTTTTTCTAAACGTATGCAGGTTTCTTCACGATTTTTCCTACTTACATAGTTAACATCATAGTGGAATTGAAAAGCGTAGATAATCCTGAATGAAGTACGTTTTGCGCTTTTGTATCATTCACGACTTTAGCTGAATGTTTACGACATGGAATGTTTCTTTTCACATCACGCTCTTATAGTTAAGTAAAGAAAAGATTCTTGATAAATTCGGGACTCTAACTTGTAATCTTTGCATTGCTGTAGTGTAGTGGCTAGTCGAACGGCTCATTAGTATAATAATTTAACAAAAAGTTTATTCCAAACATTTCAAAGAGATCTTTTGAACCATGCATATTTTATCAATTCAATTCACACTCTTTGAAAGTAACGTCTCACATGCTGAAAATCAACAGTGAATTCCATACGGTAACGGCATTCTCGGCTTAGGAGTTTTATTGAAACTCATTTTGTATGTAAGGGATGTGGGGAAATTGAGCCTTTAGGTAATTGGACATTAAGGGCTCTCGTAACTTATAAATTGACGACCCATATGGTTGTGTCTAAGGAGTAAAGGAGAAATTTAATATAAAACTGCAGAGAATATGATATAAAATTATGATTTTAAAATCTGGTTGTATGATTTATAAGTATTTAGGCTATCTTAGAAAATAGAGGAGAAGTCTTCTAGAAGACATCTACAGATCTAGAAGGACATATACATATATAAGTGTTAAAAAAACAATACCTCCAAAGATAACAAAAAGGAGAAATTATACTTAAAACGACAGAGAATATAAAAGTTTGATTTAAAAATGTCTTTGTATATTTTTTAAGTATCTAGGGTATCTTTGTATCTAGTTTTCTAGAACAAAATCTACTCTAGTGTTAAAAAAAACATAACCTACAAAGATAACAAAAAAGGCGACATTATCAAAGGGAGTAATATTCACCTGGAAACATGGTTGAGAAAGTGAAAACACTTGATGCCTTTGTTTCGAAGTTATACTATTTCATTACATCGGATATTAGATTCCAGATGATACATTCAATGTAAGCTACGTACGAAATAGGTAGTAAGTACCACTTGTTGTCATTGTTATTGTGAGCTAACGCCACCGACCAGTATGTGTGACGCCACTTTCATAAGTCTGTCAGCCTGGTGTTTAAAACGTTTTTGTATTTACACAAGTAAAGCTATTTTTGGTTACAGTCAAATATTTTTATTACTGGTTGCGCTTGAGATTTAGACGGTAGTGTAGGGCAGTAGCGTCCTTGTCTGTAACTTTCATGTGTATGCGGAATTGGTAGATAGTCGACTGAGTGTTTTAAATCTGTAAAGCTTAAACTTACTTTCTCGTTAAGTAGTTAGGTATTGAACAATTGTCTATGGGTTGAGGACATTTTAACCCTTTTTGTTTGAAAACCATGAATCCATTTTTCAGATTTTTATGTAAATAGGTATATTAAGCCCTAAACTAAACCCTAAGCCTAAAAGGCTTCAGAACACGCGCAACATAATATGGGCTTTAAAATTAGTATGCAGCTTTTTACCTTTTTATTTGACGCGTGTTTGCCTAATGCGAAGGTAAAGTAATCTTAATGCAAATTACCAATTCAAATTAATTAGATTGGAACTCTTCTACACCTGCAATTTTTTTACATATTCAACTTTAAAACCCTCTAATCTCTATGTATAGAAATAAGTCAACGTCTTCATTAGATTATATTAATATGACTTAACATCAAGTCTTGCCTGAGGGGCGTCTACGTATTCCATTTTACAAAATAGTACTGAAATGTAGCTGGAACTTTTACCTTTGTTTGTAATTACTCGGAAGGAAGGGTTTCAGCTTCAAGCTATAACAAAAGGTGCAACTGACACACTGTTGGACGCAGTATTCACTTTCACTTATGAGACTGGAATTTTTACTTTGTGACAAAATATGTATACATCTTCACGCATACTAACAGGAGTTCCCGAAGGGGGAAAAGAGGCTTATATAGCTTGAATATTATTTATGTTCTATATTAAATTTCTATTTCTACATATCTATATTAAATTTCTATTTCTAGAAATAAAAAAAACCGCCGTGGTGGCCGAGTGGTTCGAGCAGTTGCCTGCGACGCAAAGGTCGCAAGTTCGAATCTCGACTGTACCAATGAGTTTTTCTGAACTTAAGTACAGTGATTAGTCACACCACGAGCTTTACGGTGAAGGAAAACATCGAGAGGAAACCTGCATGCGTCTGAGAAGAAATTCAAAGGCGTATGTATAGTCGTGCTTGAGTAACGACGATGGACTCGCCATCTGTCACGTTGGCACCTAATATACCTCTGGCGGAAAGTGGGTGTGTGGGTATTACCTATACACCTCTGCCTACCCCTTCGGGGACCCTTGTGGGAAGGCGTGAGAATATATTATTATTATTATAAATAAAAAACGCTGTCTACTAAATTATTCAAGTAGTTGGTCCATGTAAAATAGGATATTCCATTTGAGAGCCACTATCCAACGGGGTCAGTGGCTCTCAAATGGAACGCGGCTATCCCATTTTCTGTGATAGAAAATTCAAGGGATGGTTGATAATTTCAAGTGATCTTCCGATTTAATAAGAAGTCCAGATTGTTTGAACTTGTACGGAGAATATTGACTTTGACTGAGATAGAGTAAAATTAATTTCAGACGTTAAATTCACGAGCTTGGATGATATAAGATACTCATGGTGAAACAACCAAGAATTGGGTAATGTTATAATGGGTAACTGTTGTGTGATATTAGTACAACGTACTGAGATAACAATAGGATAAATCTTCTTGTATATATAGTCCTGCTTGAGTAACGGCGATGGACTCGCCATCTGTCACGTTGGCACCTAATATACCTCTGGCGGAAAGTGGGTGTGTGGGTATTACCTATACATATCTGCCTACCCCTTCGGGGACCCTTGTGGGAAGGCGTGAGGATATATTATTATATTATATAAATCTTCTTCTTTGTCTCACGGCTTCCCACATGAGTACTCAAAGGGGTAAGTATTCACCTCATTTCACAGGAGATCAATTTTGTTGCCAACATGCCATATATAGCGATTCTCGAGCCGTTCTCAAGCACAACTATATATACTTTGTATCTATTGCCAAATGTTTGCAGATTCCCTTATGATAAGGAGGTATATCCTCCATGACTTCATTCGTAGTGAGGTTAATCATTGTTAAGAAAAAAGCAATGGCAAAGGCTACTTAATTTTTTTTTATACAACAAGAGTGGCAAACAAGCATAGGGCCGTATGCTTGTTTGCCTTACCTGATGGGAAACGGTTACCGCAGCCTATTTTCGCTCACGATACCGAAGTATCACTTGCGCTTGCTACTCTGTGTTCGGAGAGTTATAGTGTGTTGGCAGCATAATGGGCTTAATCCCTCTGCTTCCAACACAAAGTAACAATCCTCCCCCCTCCCCAAGGAGCTCATTACTGGAAACCTTATTCTCCGCGTAGGAACACAACACAAAAAATTTTGTTATTTGGCTACGGACTTCTGTAAGGTGGAGGTCCTGCCCCAGTCGGGCAGCTCCGAATTCGAACGGGAAACCCGTTATGCCCTACCTCTCTTGTTCATAAACAAATAATCTAGTTTTAAAAGTAACGGAATGTATGATTTTATAGCTCAGAGTGACAGGGTACGTTGTGATTGTAATTGCGCTTAAGGTATTCTCACACCATGTTAAATTAACGTCAGAAAAAGGTCAGGAAAGTGCTTAATCACTTTAGCAATTCATATATTTAGTACAGCTAGAGGTTCTTTTGTTAATCTTAAACTTTTACCTTGCTTCATTCTTAGTCCTAAGAATTAATAGATAAATCTGAATAAATGTCTACAGCAGATATTTGTAAAATGTTTGATACTTTTTCTTGAATCTAAAGATAAACTAAAAGTAAAATAAAAAGGTAAAGTTTCAAGACTATTTTATATAAATTAAAAACGCTGCTCAATTTGTAAGTCTGAAAACAATTGTTTCTTTTTCTATGTTCTCTCGGATGGCTAATTACTCGACACCGTAGCTACACTCGCCACGCACTAATGAGCTGCTAGAGCCTTTGATGCCTTCAAAAGTATTGTGCTTATACAAATTTTACTTAAAAACATATTTTTCGGACGGGCACGAAAAATTCTGCTATAATAATACCCTAGCAAAACTTTATGTAATTTACCTTTTACATTATTCTAACTTGTACAGTGTAAACGTACACCCGACTTGATGGTAAGACTAAAGGTGTAGATGTTGTAATAGTACTGCTTAATAGCACTTCTGATGATTCTATGATGTCTTATCACACCCTAGTACCAAACTAAGCTAAGGGTGTACCTACTATATGCATACATAAAAATGATATATATACATACATATAAAACGATGATTATACACACATAAATAGATTGATATATTCATTATGCCCAGGACATCCAAGTCTTAAGTTTCAACTACGCGAGTTCATCACAGAAGCATCCGCCCCAGAGGAAATCGAACACCAACCTCTAGGTATGTGGCTATGACTAGATCAGACAACCGTTTATAACGCATATAACGAAGTTGTTTCTTCACGCTTTCCCAAGGGTCCCTGAAAGTCTATCGTCGTTTTTCTAGTACAACTATAAATACGTCTTTGAATTTATTTTCAAAGGTATGCAGGTCTTTTTTCTCGATATTTTCATACACTAGGGGTGTGACTTATCATTATAGATAATTTCAAAGACTAATTACAGAGACACTGACATTTACATAACATCACGTACAGGCGGGTTTAGACCTTGTTATCTTTGTGTTGCACGTGACTACTCGAAATACTCGACCACCGCGACTCTTTTGTCAAATTGTTTCTAAGACATTTAATATTCGATCTTGTGACTGTATCTATGGGAGGATATTTATAGAATGTCACATCTGTATTCTGCGAACAGTTTAGATTAGGGATCGACCTTTCATCCCGTGATAATATTCAACGTTCACATTTACGACGGCCCTACGATTGCAAATTTGATTAGCATTTGACGTTATCCATAATAATGAAAAGGTACTGTTGCCATACTTTTTAACAAATTTAAGAAAAAAACAAGTGATTCCAAAATGTTCGAAGTAATTATAATAGTCTTCACGCAGACGGTAGGTATATAGATTTATTGACAACTTTTACAAGAGAGATATTATATTTAGTTGTCAAAGTGATAATATCGACTCTCTAGTCGTCTGGCACAATTGTTCATACATAATATATAATATATCCTCACGCCTTCCCACAAGGGTCCCCGAAGGGGTAGGCAGAGGTGTATAGGTAATACCCACACACCCACTTTCCGCCAGAGGTATATTTGGTGCCAACGTGACAGATGGCGAGTCCATCGCCGTTACTCAAGCACGACTATACATACGCCTTTGAATTTCTTCTCAGACGTATGCAGGTTTCCTCTCGATGTTTTCCTTCACCGTAAAGCTCGTGGTGTGACTAATCACTGTACTTAAGTTCAGAAAAACTCATTGGTACAGTCGGGATTCGAACCTGCGACCTTTGCGTCGCAGGCAACTGCTCGAACCACTCGGCCACCACGGCTCGTTGTTCATACATATTTAATTAATTATAAAACACATGAAGGTGTTCTAACGATGTTTTATACGTTCATAAATAGCATCCCTTACCAGGGCAGAGAGAGTTGAGCGCAAGTTCTCTCTAGACTTATATAGACTTCTTTCGGTTCATACACATTCATCAGTCTCGATGTTTCCTTTACCAGAAAGCTGTTGCAAAATTACTGTAGACGTACGAGCATATAATCGAGGTGTTAACTTTGACGTGACCGACAGATAATGAAAGTATAATTAAATGCAATTAATATATTGAGTATCACAGCGAGCTTTAAGGTGAAGGAAAACACCTAGAGGAATCCTCAAACGTTTGAGAAGGCGTATGTATGTATAGTCTTGAGAAATGGCAAAGAATGCGCCGCAAGATAGTGTTACCCGTTTCGAGGACCCTTGTGGGAAGGCGAGTAGATGTATATTGTTAAAAATGTTTAGTTCATAGTTAGACGACGTCGATTAGTATGGAACTGAAAAATAATTAGAAAATATCACGCCCTGTGCGTGTAGCTGACGGGACGAAAATCGATAATGAATGACCATGATACGACGTTTTTACAGCAATTATGTGGTCGAAGAAAATTTCAGGCATTGAACATTTGAAGTGGTATGTAATAGCTTGCCTTACCATACATTAACGAGAAAATTACTTGCTTTCCAAATTCTTCGCAAATATTCGATGAACGCCAAACTATTTAAACTAATATCATCGTATGCAGGTGTCATCACCATATTTTCCGCCGTAAAGTGGTGTGAATAATTAAATCACTGTATATACTTATGTTCAGGAATAATCACTCGAACAGTCATTTCATAGCATAGCAGCTATTTCATAGCAGGCAATTTCTCGAACCATTAGACTACCATAGCTCAAGTTAGTTACATACATACTTATATATCATCACGGCTAGATAGAGAGTAGAGCGCCAGGTCTAGATTTATAGACCTCTTTCGCTTCAATCACCATTCTCTTCATAAATCCTCGCCGGTTTCGAATACCTATTCATATTTCAAAAGTTGCTGTTATGTATGAAAGCCAGTGAAAAACCAAACGAGGTAAACTGCATGTTTGTATTGCCATTGTCGTGAAAAACCATACAAACAGTTATAAATAAGCTCTTAACATCACGCACCTAACAGGAAGCTGACGATTGCATGTAGTTAGTTACATAAGTTTCACATGCTCGTTACCTCACTTCATACTTTCTCATACTGATGCTTCTACTTATAGAAAATGGAAAGGGTCACGTAACAGGACCTTCGTAGATTATATAATAACATGAGCCGCTTCACAGAAATTGCAAAAACCTACGGCCTGCAAGGAAGCATGGTGGTATTTTATAAGCCGTAGTCTTCCTCAATAAACGAGCTATCTAATGCAAAAAATAATTAAAACGGATAGCGAGTTCTTGAGATCAGCGCGCTGAAACAAACGAAAAATTCTAAATTCAAAAGTATCGTGTGAAGTTCGAAAAAGTAGCTTTCCTTTTCTTAATTTTCCTGCTAGAATCGGTTCAGCCGCTGTGCCGCGAAAGAGCAACATACTTTACAATATTAGAGCTTTGAATTTTTCGGGATTCAAATGTATCCTATGTTCCTAGGTATAGGCTATCACCATTTCAACTTTCAGCCAAATCGGGTCAGCCGTTTGGCCGTGAAAGAACCGCAAACATCCAAACTTACAAACATTAACATTTATAATATTAGTAAGAAGTAAGATGTATGATACTTATATTGTTCATTTAAATTCCTTCCGGTTTAAAAACAGGTTTCCAGGTCCTTCTGGTTAATTTTTTTTACTGTCACTGCAGCGACGCAATTCCGTTAGAGGGCTATAAGTTGATTTAACTACAGCTCGAAGAGAGGATATTAAGCAAACACCAATCAATTTTTCCCCGACTCAGACCAAATTGGTAATGGATTTGCATTGAGTAAAAATATACTGAATTGTCGAACAACGAACGGCTGTGGGTATAATTGGGACAGAATAGCTTACATTTCAATTTGGCGACCTTTTAGTTCACTCTTCACTTTCAAGAAAAAAAATTAATCTGAGTCCCTTGACGGGCTAGGCAGGGAGAGTAGGGCGGCAGCTCTCTCTAGACAACTTGTTTAATTAGTTTCCAAATCATATTCCTATATTGATAATGGAGGTAATAGGCAGAGGTGTATAGGTAATACCCACACACCCACTTTCCGCCAGAGATATATATTAAGTGCCAACGTAACAGATAGCGAGTCCATCGCCGTTACTCAAGCACAACTATACATACGCCTTTCAATACACATCTGCCTATACCATCGGGGACCCTGAATAGTAGTGAGGATACAAATATAAATGAGGATAGTGGAGGTAACCTCTTACCATATAAATAACAATTAGCCCTGACATCCCCATCTCCATAATAATAACAATTAATACCTTGCATGAGGTTTAAATTTCAAACTTTTTTTCCTGCAAAGCCACTGTGTACCGTAAGAAAATCATTTATATTACATTTGGTGAAAGTGAAAGGAAATGAACGGATGCCTACAGGCGTCGGCAACGGAAATACCGCTTCCGTTATCAACAAACCGAATAAGGTCGGTTTTGTTAATTTATTGTACTGAAATAAAACAACGACCAGATTCAAAGAGAGTCATAACGTCATTGCGCTGATTTCATTTTCATATATTTTATTCTTAAACATAGTAAAGTGATAATTTGGTAGATTTTCTTTATTTGAACGCGCTAATCTAATGAACTTCTACGCGATTTGAAAATATATTATTGAATTAGATAGTCCTTTAATTGGGGAAGGTTTACTTACATTTATTGTGATTAGTCACACCACGAGTTTTACGGTGAAGGATCGAGATCGATCGAGAGGAAACCTGATTACGTCTGAAAAGCAATTCAAAGGCGTATGTAAAGTCATGCTTGAGTGGCGGCGAAGGAATCGCCATCTGTCACATTAGCACCTAAAATATATCTCTGGCGGAAGGTGGGTGGGTATGGGTATTACCTATATTCCTCTGCCTACCCCTTCAGGAACCCTTATGGGAAGGCGTGAGAATAATTATATATCTCTATTCTTTAAAAATATCGGACTTATTGGTAACCTGTGAAATTTTGTAATCACGCCGCGCCGGATCAAGAGCGTCACTCCGCCTGTCACTACATCCTTTGTATTTATAATTCTCATATTATTCTGAATACAAAATGCTCATACTCGTAGGTCAAATATAATCTTTCGAATTCCTCTGTAATTAGTAACTTGGCAAAGTAAATATACATAAATAATTTAGTCGTCAAATGCCCATTTATATGTACCCTTGTAGCGTCAGTTCATTCAACTCGACATTTGGGAACGACTGATTTATGTATTCAACTCACCCTTTCAAAATATAAATACGAATTAATTGACTTTAAGTCACAATATTTGTCTGATCTGATGATGGATTCATATAATTTATTAGACGTGACCAATCTTATTGTAATTTCGCTTTGGCAAATACTGATATATTCTGAGTATAGTTCAGTTCTGTACGATTCATGAAGTAATACCCGACTTTTTTCGGGTTTATAAATATTTATCCTCGCACCTTTCCACAAGGGGTCCAAGTGGGTCCACCGAGAGGTTAGGTAGAGGTTTGTACTATACACATCCACTGTTCACAGCAATTATATTTGAGGTGCCAATTTAGTGAGGTAGGGCATAACGGGTTTCCCGTTCGAATTTGGAGCTGCCCGACTGGGGCAGGACCTCTACCTTATAGAAGTCCGTAGCCAAATAACACAATTTATTGTGTTGTGTTCCTACGCGGTGAATAAGGTTTCCAGTAATGAGCTCCTTGGGGAGGGGGGAGGATTGTTACATTGTGCTGGAAGCAGAGGGATTAAGCCCATTAAGCTGCCAACATACTATAACTCTCCGAACACAGAGTGGCAACGCGCAAGTGATACTTCGGTATCGTGAGCGTAAATAGGCTACGGTAACCGTTTCCCATCAGGTGGGCCGTAGGTATGCTTGTTTGCCACTCCTGTAGTATAAAAAAAAATGTGACTTATGGCCGTCCGCCGGTCCATCGCCATTTCTCAAGCACGACTATACACCACATATTTAAGGATTAAAATTTCTTCCTAAACCTTATCGGGTTTAATTTCCTTCATTTCAAAACTCGTGGAGTGATCAATCACCGTATTTTAGTTTAGAACAGCTCACTGGTATAGTCGGCTTAGAAGCACTGATTCGAGATGAGATCGATTTACAACCTTATATTTTATGATAAATAATGTTGTATGTTTTTTTAGTTGCTGTCCACGACGCGATATTGGTACCTGCCTTGTTGTATGGCAGCGAATCCTGGGTATGTCAGAGGAAGTATGAAAATAGCTTGAATGCAGTTGAGATGCAATCTCTTCGAAAAATGTGCGGAGTAACGATATTAGATCGAATCCGCAATGAAGAGATTCGCAAATCAACTGGCGTGAATGAGGGCTTGATTGTAAAGATGAAGAAAGGCATGTTACGTTGGTTTGGACACATAGAAAGGATGAGTGAAGAAAGATTGACGAAACAGATATACAAAGCATAAGTGTGTGCAAGAACAGGCAGAGGAAGGTCACGTTCCAACTACCTGGATCAAATCGATCGGACTCTCAAGGACGGGAACGTTGAGAGTACTCGAAACCGACGACCACGTATGAAGAGACTGATGAATGTGGATGAAGCGAAAGAGGTATGTAAGTCCAGAGAGAACTGGCGCTCTATACTCTCTATGTATGTATGTAATAATGTTTGAAAATAATCCTCCTTTCAATTTTGCTTTCACTATCTTGACCGAGAAGCTTATTCTCGAAAAGGGTAATCTGACACTCAATTCAATTGCCTGCTTGAGACGCTATGAGATTGCTCTGAATGTCTGAATTCACTCAACTGTGCTGGGATGCGCATTTGCTTGCAAATCATTTCTGTATTTAAATAATAATTTATAATATGGGCTCTTTGCTGAAGATAGAGGGCCTATGTTAAATGTAATAAATGTAGAATTGACATCAAGCTAAATTTCTATTATTATTTTGATAAAAGAACTAAATGTTTTAAATACAAACAAGCATGCGGTACGCCTTATGGTAAGTGATTACCGCCTCCAAATAGATTTGCAATACCAGGGGTGTAACTCGCGCGTTTCCGACCCTTAATTATGATTTACATAATATCTCTGGTGTGTAAGTGGGTGTGTAGGTAGTACACACCCCTACCTGGTTTGTACGGTCTGCCTACCCATTCCGAGACTATGTGTGCACGCATGGACTATGAACGCAGCTACTTACCTAGCTCTGGCGGATACAGGAAAATAGTTCAGAGGATGAAATAGTCGGCCATCTTGAAGATATTGCAAAAGCACAATACGTTTTTTGTATCATTATGGTCGTCATAACACAAGCCGTAAAGGATATTTACTCTTAAGTCCGTTTTGTACTCAAAATTATTGCGGATCGTAAATTATCTAACAATTCTCAGAAATATGTCGTTTCTACGTACGCCTTTAGAATTATATTAGTCTACGAATGTTTTGGAAACTGCAATATACATACTAACCCTCTATTAATTAAAGATGTTTCAGAAGAAATTATTTTTAAACGTCTCGTTTTAAACGGATGATGAATGTCCCATAAGGGTCCCCGAAGGGGTAGGCGTGAGGATATATTATATTATATTATTATAAATAAATACACTGGCTCCTTCCCATCTTTCTGACACATCGGTGGCGGCCGGCGCCGCTGCTGCTCAGCATGAGTGCCTCAAGCGCCGCAAGTATGCCTGTCTCGGGTCAGGTTACATATTTGCTGCGTTTGCGGTTGAAACTCTGGGGCCTTGGGGTCCTGAGGCTCACCATCTTTTTAAAGAGGTCTCGCGCCGTCTAGTCGAGACCTCTCGTGACAGGCGGGCTGGAACATATCTCGCTCGGAGAATCAGCATTGCTATCCAGCGTGGCAATGCTGCTAGTCTTCTTGGCACGTTGCCTCGGGATACTGATTTGGGACAAATATATTATCTGTAAGTAGTTAGTTTCAACTGTTCTTTGTAAATATTATTAATTGTTGTTATTGTAAATAAATAGGAAATCCAAGACTACGGTACAAACACTCGTGTTCATCTGCTCTCAGCGGGAATCGAAGCCGCGACCTCAAGTTTCAGGAGCTCTAACCACGTGCCAGACCAGACGGCCGTCTGTATATAATAAAACATCTATATTAAAACGAGCGAATCTGAAGACAAAAGTTAAATGCCACATAAAACCTAAAACATTCTCAAATCGGATAGTAATCGAAGATCGCAAACATATGGACGATTGAATTGTTGTCGATTTTATTGCACGTAGTTACTGCTAACAAATCGTTTGCGTATTGTAAAAACTATAGGTCAGGTTACATTCTGTTTCTGTATAGTTGTGTATCTTTATTTTAAGGATATATTTAGCAGTATTTCAAATAATTTACGAGACGTTTAAAAATAATTTCTTCTTAAACATCTTTAATTATTTAAGGTTAATATGTATATTGCAGTTTCCAAAACATTCGTAGACTAATATATTTCTGTAGGCGTAAGTAGAAACGACATATTTCTGACAATGATTAGATAATTTACGATCCGCAATAATTTTGAGTACAAAACGGACTTAAGAGTGATATTTGTACCGTATTTGTACCGTAGTCTTGGATTTCCTATTTATTTATAATAATATAATATATCCTCACGCCTTCCCATAAGGGTCCCCGAAGGGGAAGGCGGAGGTGTATAGGTAATACCCATACACCCACTTTCCGCCAGAGATATATTAGGTGCCAACGTGACAGATGGCCGGTCTATATATATGCCTTTGAATGCTTCCCAGATGTATGCAGGTCTCCTCTCGATGTTTTCCGTCACCAACTACATGTTATTTAAATTATTCACTGAGGTATTTCTACCTGCAAAGCTTGTGAATCCTTAACTTGAGAAAAAACTCATTAACAGATGCTGCAGATCGACTACTCGCTCACCACGGGTGCTTTATTGTGCCAAGTTAAGAATTACAAATATATACCAGTAAATGAATTATTTATCGGTACCTATCTCAAAGAGGTCGACAGCTTTCATGTTAAAATGTTGGACATGTTTTTTGAACGAGTTAAAATTTTCAGTTCCGTTTCCATTTGCGCTGGGATAAGTATTTTTAGTCCTCGTGTTACCAGAATAAAACACAATAAAAGGAAAATTTGCTCGATATACCTGTATACATTTTACATGGTTCATATTTGAGTGCTTTATTTGAAGGCTTTTGTATTCTACTAGGGTTAAACGATTGTTGGATGTGAGAACGAAATTATAACAATTAGGTTATCATTACATAAACTTGGACTATCTATGTCTATTTAGGTTTAAGGTAAAGGGTTGCGTTTTAGTGTATAAAGCATATCATCACACCGAGACCCTCGCGGGGTGGTTAGAGAGAGTAGAGCGCCAGTTCTCTCTAGACTTATAGAACACTTTCGTTCGATCCACATTAATTGGCTTCGTCCGCGTGGAGTTCGAAAAGGTAGCTTATATATTTTCCTGCTAGAATCGGTTCAGCCGTTATGCCTTGAAGGAACAACATACATAGTTTTGCCTTTGTAATATTAGAGCTTTGAATCTTTCGGGATTCCTGGGTATATGTCATCACCATTAGATTTTTCAGCAAAACGGCATTTTTATCTGTCGTAAAAATTAATGTTGAATGTAAGTTTGTTTCGCATTCATGTAAAAACTACTCGACCGATCATCATGAAACTTCATACACATATTAGGATATATTTTATAAAAAAAATACGGAGGTAAAAATTAAATTGCGAGTATGGATACCTAAGATATGTTTTGTACCCAAAATAAATTATATAAAATTATACAAATGAATTCGATTTTGACGCAAGTGATGCCGCGAGGCGCAGCTAGTCATATATATAAATGTACATATACTCCAAGAGTGCAATGTAAACACAGTGTTTAAAAATAGAAAAAGAAAACCACATTATAATTTCAACATAGTGAGTTCAACAAAATACTTCAGTATAATTAATTATCCTTTCACCCTATTTACTGTGGCCATATTTGCATAATACTATGGCAACATGTTTATAAAGGTCACTGTAATCTACGTGTGTCACTGATGACATTAAAGTCCCTTGTGAGACGTTTTGTGGCATAAAGGACAAGTGTTGTGAAGTTAATATACCTAACGTTACTTGTTTCAAGCTTTTTTTATACCACAAAGACAGCAAGCTTTAATATTGTTTGATGATAAGCTGCTACCAGAGCTTAGAAATAAATACTACATGAGTAAAACCTGACTAAATATATAAATATAACAGAAGTAGTTGAATAGTTAAGAGTAATTGCTTGCAACACAGATTACAAGTTCGAATACTTACGGTGATTAGTCACACCACGAGCTTTGAATTGAAGAAAAACATCGTGAGGAAACCTGCATACTTTTGAGAAGACAGTCAAAGATCCCCGAAGAGGTAGGCAGAGCTATGTAGATGATAGATCCCACACACCCACTCCAATTCGTCATCGTGACAGATTGCGAATCCATCGCCGTCTCTCAAGCACAAATTTACATAAGTACCTATTTGAATTTCTTCTCAAACGTTTGCATATCCTCTAGAAGCTTTCCTTCATCGTTAAGATCTTAGTGTGATTAATTATACAAAACGATTTTGCATAGTACAGCATGCAAAACCTGTAGCAACGATTTACTGACTACATTAACGTTTCGATGTATTTTTATGCACGTTTGAAGCACATTAGGAGAGTTCGCGTGACGGCCCCTTTTGCATCTTTGATGTTTACCGACGGCTTTCTTCCCATTGTTTTATTATTTTTAGGGCAACTTATAAAAGTCACGGCGCATTTAGTGCAATAGGTCGATCGATCGTCAACGGAATTAGAACTACTATACGGTACAGGTGACCTAATTCCATTATGTTATCAAATGATTAAATGGACGGTAATAGGCGCGTGTGTTATGCTACATTCATTTCCACGTGTTTCGTGCTATGGTCTTTTCAGTGGCCATTATTGTCAGTTGTAAGAAGGTTTTATAATCAATCCTGATAGCTCGTTTGCAAAGCTGAAGGTCGCGGGTTCGATCTCCGTTGAGGGTAATATCAGAATCTTGAAAGAGTGTTGCTACTCCTCAGCCTTCGGGTCTTATTTTGGGAAGGGCGTGAAGATCGATCTGAAGGTCTGTAAGTCTTGAAGGAACTGGCGCTCTATTCTCCCCTTACCCCTAGGCGGTATCGGCGTGATGACATGTATATAGGATTGTAAAGATCTATGTATTAGTATTGATAGGCATAAAAATAAATGTACCCACTACTTGATCTTGAGACAAAGTATTCTACAGAAACTATTGGTGTTCATTATGTTCGGTTAGTATGGATTAAGACGTTTCGAGTCACGGAGGACTCAAATAGGAATGATAAAGATGCCTAAGGTAAAACATACGAGTATAATCAAAATAGAACTGTAACTGTATGGACACTCACTCGTAGTGCTAATTCACGACACTTCCCTTCACTTCACTGTCCCAAAACAAAATTTATTATTATCACCTGTTACTACCAACATGACTACGGTCAAATCGATCGGGCGCTCAAGGACGGGAACGTCAAGAGTACTCGAAACAGACCGGCATGTATGAAGAGACTGATGAATGTGGATGAAGCGAAAGAGGTATGTATGTCTAGAGATAACTGGCGCTCTATACTCTCTACCCCGTTAGGGACTCAGCGTGATAATATGCATGTATGTATGTTACTACCAACGTAAATACAGGGGCTTCAAAAGGGGTCTAGAGCAAACAGTCTATATGGGGCCACCATATAGACTGTTTGCTCTAGACGCCTTTCTTGGACAGTCAGCTGCCAGACGAGATCAAGTTCCGTATTTGAGCAGCAGAGGTTTTCTGAAACATGGATCGTTGTTTAAATTATAACACATAAATTACTGATTCTGATAAAATTATTGACGTCAATAAGAGATGAGTGAATTCGGCAATATGTCAAAGAAGAAGTAAAAAAAAATCGTAGTGGCGACTAGTGCGTTTGTTATTTTTTTAAATTAATATACGTGACTCGCCACTTGTCACGTATATTAATTAAAAAAATTAACAAACGCACTAGTCGCCACTACGATTTTCGAGGGTTCCCTTTAATTTTTCTGGAATTCCATCATCAGATCCTAGTTTTATTACCATGGTACCATACCCCTGGGGATATCTTTTTCCAACAAAAAAAAGAATCATCAAAATTGGTTCATAAATGACAAAATATTTACGGTCAAATTCGTCCTTCCTTGAAGTCGGTTAAAAATTAGGTGAAAGGAGAGTTTTATAACGCCAATCTATTTAGGGACATTCAGAAGGCGTGAAGAAGTAGAAAACCTAACTTTATTTGTCAAGTTTCTTTCATACGACAGTGAATTGAAGATAACATATCGCTTGAAAGTGTAAACGACGACTATTTTACCGCTGTTGCCTATAGAATATTCAATGAAAACCTTCACTACGAATAGCAGGTGGGTTGTAGATATACAGTAGTCAATTTATGAAGTTTGACTCCCTGCTGGCTTCTGTATAATGCTGGACAATGTACTTTATATTACAGAGGCTAGAGATCTATTTTGTTTGTAAGCTGTATGGTTTTGTAATAAAATATGGTAGTGGCTTGGTTCCAGCTGCTCGTTTCTCATTCGACACTTTACTTACTTTCAGACACTCGACTCTGAAGTATTCGGAAAAGGTTTTGTTACTTTTGAGTCGCGGATTCGAGTCCCAAGCACATCAACACACCACGGAGTAATTAGCGCATTTGTTTGTTTGTGTATAATTTAATATATACTTTTTCCATCTTTGTACATATTGCTAGTATTTAATTATACCACAAGCTCGACCTAGTTTAGGGTCAATGGACTTCGTATGCATGTTATAATTAGTTTGTCTAATAATGTCCTGTGTATCACACACTCGTAGGATGTATGGTCTCGATATTGGATTTTGAACAGCTTTCCATATAAAGATAAGATAACATATAAATTTATTAATACAACGTCGAAAAATATAAAAAATGGCTCATGGACTGACCGAAATAAACTTTAAGCTAAGTATTTCTACTTAGCTTAAAGTCGTAATTATTACTTAAAATGTGAATGGAATAGTGAAGAAAAAGAAGAAACAAAATTAAACTAACCAACAAAGGCTATTTATTTTTGCTGATAGGTATACACGCTGAGACGCAGCCGTATGCTTGTCTATCACCTTTTTAGTAGGTATAGAAAAAGATGACAGATAATGAAAATACACGCAATCGACCACTAGAACAATTTCGTAAATCCATTGAATAATTACCGGCAATTTATTATATATGTACGTTTGATAAAAAGTTAAAATGTAGAGATCGTGTCATAAACGATCGATCCATTCGCCGGGTTCAATCAATCAGTGCTTGACCCAAAAACTGAATCCCTCCATTTTGCGAGAGATGACAATGGGATCGTATCATAGTTAATCAGAGGACATATTGAGCTGTTAGCTACGACACTGGCCGCTTGTCAGATCGATAGAATTTAATACATTTTTACATTTAGAATAAAATAAAATAATTAAGAGCCGTGATGGCCGAGTGGTTCGAGCAGTTGCCTGCGACACAAAGATCGCAAGTTCGAATCCCTGTACCAATGAGTTATTCTGATCTGACTGATGTGACTAATCACTGTACTTAACAGTGATTAGTCACACCACGAGTTTTACGGTGAAGGAAAATATCGAGAGGAAACCTGCATACGTCTGAGAAGAAATTCAAAGGCGTATATAGAGTCGTGCTTGAGTAACGGCGATGGACTCGCCATCTGTCACGTTGGCACCCTGTCGGAAAGTGGGTGTGTGGGTATTACCTATACACCTCTGCCTACCCCTTCGGGGACCCTTGTGGGAAGGCGAGAGGATATATAATTATTATTATTATTAGAATAATGTTACATGGATCAACAAAGTACGTATTTCAGCCATTTACTACAGTATATTGGAAATAAAAGCTATTTTTATGCTGTAGCACTGAAAGTCCATTTTCAGTATTTATAGCTTTCAGGTATAAAACTTGGGCATTCTGCTCCATATTATGATAATGCATCGGCAAAATGCAAATATGATGTAAGTATGGCGTCCTTTAAGGGGAACCTACTTGTCAGATCGATGAGTTTGTCACTGTCATACTGCAAAAGTGACAACGAACGAAGATACTTGCGACCTCATGGTAAGCGGTTACCATAGGGTTATAGGCGCTAGTTATATACCTTATTCCACTCGCGCATTGCAGACAAACGGTCAGAGGAGCTGTGCTAGCAGTAAAAGGCCTGAACTAATATTATCGCTAGTACTGGGAAGGCTATTTATGTGGATTTCTGAAAAACAACGCTACCTGGAAGCAGTCGCATTATTTGAGATTTTATTTTTGGTTACTTTTGCTGGTTAGAATAATAAAGAGTGATGGGATTAACATTAAAAAAAATTACGTTCATCGCAGGTAACATCGCAGTAAATTAAATAAAAACGTTTTTATAAACCTTATTCAACTGAAATTCTAAGCAAGACTTTACGAACCTGTTTGCTCTTTTCTTAAACGTTGCAGGTTTCCTTTCCATGTTTTTTTCACCGGAAAGCTCGCGGTGTAATTAATCACTGTACGTAAATTCAGAAACAAAGTCATCAGTACTGTCGGGATTCGAACTACTATTGAACCACTCGGCCACAACGGCGCTTATATGTATGTTTGATTATCCTCACGCCTTCCCACAAGGGTCCCCGAAGGGGTAGGCAGAGGTGTATAGGTAATACCCACACACCCACTTTCCGCCAGGCATGAAGCTGTTCCATATATATCCATCGCCGTTACTCCAGCACGAATATACATACGCCTTTGAATTTCTTCTCAGACGTATGCAGGTTTCCTCTCGACGTTTTCCTTCACCGTAAAGCTCGTGGTGTGACTAATCACTGTACTTAAGTTCAGAAAAAACTCATTGGTACAGTCGGGATTCGAGCTTGCGACCTTTGCGTCGCAGGCAACTGCTCGAACCACTCGGCCACCACGGCTTATTATATGTATGTATATGTGTTTAATTGATTACAACATACCTTTGGGATAATCAGTTAATACAATACGAAATAAGTAGGTGCTGAGGAAATGGCGCATGGAAAAACCACGGCCAGAAAAGCCGAATGTGAATGTAGGTACAAGGTATTACGGAGTAAATACGATTAGTTGGTATTACGAAGCCTACGAGGGCTATTAACCAATGAAAGAATCGATTTACTTATACCTCGGGACACCTCCATACAAATGAACATAGTCACAAATTAAGCAAAGCTTGTGTTATGATAACTAGACAACGATACCTTTACTTCGCTTGCGTTCCCGATCCTGTAGGATACTTTTTACAGCCTTTTATTTTTATACAGAGGACTAAAATTCATTTTTTAAGGCCCCGATATCTCGTCCGATAGGATGGAATTCCGTGTATGAAGTCGGCTTCCCTATAGCGAGTAGAAATGATTTACACGTAATGCAGTTTCCGTTCAGTGTATTCAAATCCAGTAAAAATATTATACAGTGGACTTTCATTACGATGGGCTTTAAAGTAGGGACGCGTTCAAAATATGTGATCTAATAAGAAAGCTTTTAAGATGAATTAGAAATCGACAAATGTGCGACGCAAAAGTTTTAGATTTAATCCGCAATGAACCAATTCGCAAAGCAACTGATGTAAATATTTGAATGAGGCGATATGATTGTAAAAAAGAATTATTTCGTTGCTTATATATATGGATACATTGAAATAATGAGTGGAGCAATATTGACAAAATGGCATAAATCAATAGAACAATCAAGGATACAAATCTCGAGAGTACTCGGAGTTTGCGGGCAAGAGCGAGAGAGTGCACTTACTGTTTTTACTGAAGTTTTAATATGTTTTGAAGTTTGCAGCCGTGGTGGCCGAGTGGTTCGAGCAGTTGCCTGCGACGCAAAGGTCGCAAGTTCGAATCCCGACTGTACCAATGAGTTTTTCTGAACTTAAGTACAGTGATTAGTCACACCACGAGCTTTACGGTGAAGGAAAACATCGAGAGGAAACCTGCATACGTCTGAGAAGAAATTCCAAAGGCGTATGTATAGTCGTGCTTGAGTAACGGCGATGGACTCGCCATCTGTCACGTTGGCACCTAATATACCTCTGGCGGAAAGTGGGTGTGTGGGTATTACCTATACACCTCTGCCTACCCCTTCGGGGACCCTTATGGGAAGGCGTGAGGATATATTATATATTATTATTATTTAATATGTTTGTAAATATCTATACAAATATTCTGTCGTGCCATTGGTAACAGATCAATAAATAATTACGTCAAAGTAGTGGTTATCACGAATAGATTATAGGTAACGTTCCAGGCATGTACATAAGTAAGCACTTATGATAAATCTGTCGAAGACTGGCTCCAGGCGGAATAGGCTTAGAGAAATTCAATTTCTCAAGGGCGAGGTGTTATGAGGTAATACAATATACATTACGATGTTGCAGACATATAATAAATCCTTACTTGTTATGTAGTGTATCCATGGTTTATTCATTAAGGTATACAAACAATATATTATAATACAAAGTAATAATAGAGATTACCTATAAAAGCCGTGGTGGCCGAGTGGTTCAAGCAGTTGCCTGCGACGCAAAGGTCGCAAGTTGGAATCCCGACCTTACCAATGAGTTTTTCTGAACTTAAGTACAGTGATTAGTCACACCACGAGCTTAACGGTGAAGGAAAACATCGAGAGGAAACCTGCATACGTCTGAGAAGAAATTCAAAGGCGTATGTATAGTCGTGCTGGAGTAACGGCGATGGACTCCAAGCATCTGTCACGTTGGCACCTAATATACCTCTGGCGGAAAGTGGGTGTGTGGGTATTACCTATACACCTCTGCCTACCCCTTCGGGGACCCTTGTGGGAAGGTGTGAGGATATATAATTATTATTATAAAAAATATATTTACTGTAAAGACAGATTGACTATGAATGAAACGTAAGAGGTTAATAATTTCAGCGAGAACCGATGTTCCCTCTGCTAATCCCGTGACGGACTCGGGTTGATAATGTAACTTTACATATACATATTTTGACACCGTAAATAGGTATTATACTATGTACATATTTTCGTTATGCACGTATTTTCAAAGCGCATTATAACTACAACCTCTGCTAAGATGTTTGCAACACAATTTCTTACGAACTCTGAATTTGTTAATATTTTATGAACTGCCAACATGTACGTAACTAACTTACGGATTTACGATGCTTTCTTGTGTATTTATCAACCAAATTACTTGCCTTTAATTTATGTATGAAACAATTTCAAGTCAAGGTTGGTACTCAATTTATAGCCTTTATATTTTATATTAATTATTATAGTATTTATATACATTATATTGATTTTCCGTGGTGGCCGAGTGGTTCCGAGTAGCCTGCAACACAAAGATTGCAAGTTCGAACTCCGACTGTACCAATAAGTTTATCTAAACTTAAGCACCTACAGTTATTAGTCACACCACGTGCTGTACACTCAAGGAAAACATGGAGAGAAGACCTGCATACGTTTGAGAAGAAAGTCAAACATGCATAGGGCTGGAGTAACGGCGATGGAGTCGCCATCTTGGCACCCTAAAATATATCTCTAGCGGAATGTGGGTATGTAGGTACTACCCACACAACTTAAGGGTCCCCCCTTGTGTGAAGATATATTATAATTTTTAATTAACATGTTTTTGTATTAGTAATTATTATTGTGATTTGGTGTATATTTTATTGCCTGTTTTTTTTATAAAATAAAAATAAAATCATTTTTTTTTGGATTATTATTTATAATGACGTATAATATTTTAGCATCGGTGTAAATTTAATGTAATTTGCAGTACCCATGTTAGATTACCATAATAGTAAGTATCTATAAGATATCCTTGTCTTAGGTTCAGTTGACTTTGAGTAAGATATACCTACATATTACGAAGTATACGACCATTCTAGGGGTGCGTGTTTTATTAAAGTTTTTTTTCTTACCATCTCCTTAAGAGGGCTCCTGTGACCTAACAAAGCCCTGGTTTTTACACTTCAGGAGTTTTCGTCGAAACAAAGCGTGTTAGGGTTCGTCACCTAAGCCAATTATGTCTTGACACGCTACGCACATACTCTAAATACATATTTACTTAGTGAATAACGGTGAAAACACGCGAAGTCGTAGCACTCTTATGCGAAAATCAATATGGCTTACAATTCATGTACAAACATATGTTTATATACTGCAAATGTTGCCTCGAGCTTCGATTCGCACATGGCTGCGTAAATTGGTCTCTGGTGTATGTTTGAGTAGAGCGAAAAGTTCCGACCGACCATGTCCGACCAAAGTGTCGATATGGGAGCATATCGTGGAACATTTTACCCCCGCAGTGCTTCAAGTAACTTTTTCACCGATCCCCATTACAATTAAGAACTCCTTGTTAAAGTCGTGGATTAACCGTAGGCTGCAATCTCAGGAGACAAATGGGAGGATGTTGCAATTTTGTTTGTCATTTATTGACAAATAGTCATATAATATTATCACTTCACACCTTCCCACGGGGTAGGCAGAGGTTTGTAGTAACTCACTCTCTCTTCGCAGAACAAATAAAGTATATTATTATGGTTGTAAAATAGAATATAATTGAGAGATTCTAATAGACTACTTGTGTAGGCTATTTGGATTTTGTCACCCCAAATGCTTAAGACTTTCGGCTATTGCCGAAATATTGTTAACTACACTTGAATCCAGAGTTGAGGTGTTAACTAGTTTATGTATGTACCCATAAAGTCAAGATTACTGGTTTATACCTCGGTGGTTTTTACCAATGATTTTTCTGAACTTAGTTCTATTATTTTTTAACTACGAGATAAACAGTGAAGACAAAAAATCGTGAGAATAACTAAATTTTTGAGGACAAAATTAAAAAACTAATGTGAATTGCCTGAGTGCTATAATTTTTCTTTTTAATAATGTATATATCGAAGGGGAAGCAGAGGTGTACAGGTAGAGCCCACACACCCACTTTCCGCCAGAGATATATTTTAGGTGCTACCGTGACAGATGCTGAGTCCGTCGCCGTTACTCAAGCACGACTTTACATGCACCTTTGAATTTCTTCTCAAGCGTATGCAGGTTTCCACTCGATGTTTTCCTTCACCGTACAGCTCATTAGTCAACATTGACGACCGTCCGGTCTAGTGGTTAGCTCTAACTCTGACTGCGAAACTTGAGGTCGCGGGTTCGAATCCCGCTGAGGGCAGATATTTGTGTGATGAACACGAGTATTTGTACCTTAGTCTTGGATGTCCTATGTATTTATCTATGTATCTATCTATATAAGTAAATATATTGTTGTCTAATTACCATAACACATGCTTTGCTTACTTTCTGACTAGGTCAATTTGTGTTTAATTGTCCCAGGTATTTATTTATTAGTGAGCATGTTAGTCAATCAATCACGCCAGAACATATGAACGTAATTGGAAACAAATTGGTACAAGATAGATTATTATCTGAATCAGCATATACGATTTGATTTATTCCAGAAAAATCACCAAGATTCACATACTCTTACGTAGAACAGATAAACCCATTCTTGATTTCCTTATATCCTGTTCTGTATTTGAATTTCTTATCAAATCTCACAATAGGTATAATTATTCCTTTTAATACGGAAAAAATTGTCAAAAAGTAATCGTGATCTTTTGGCATAACAACAGTAATAATGGCTCAAAAGATCTCCGTTCTCATATTTCCTTCGGCGATAATATTCCATTGAGATCCCTACATCTGTGAGCGCAATCAATTTTATACCTTCAGTGCGAAACAATAAAAACAATAGTCACTTATCACAATGGCAAACCTTTAAGTGTCAGTTGTTATCTCCTACTATTGGATCCCATGTTACTGGTAAATAAGAACTACTATAAATTCAGCAAATGTCTATGATTAAAATATATTTATAGAATAATAGTAATAATTATATAACTTTAACACAAAGATTGTAAATTTGAATAAGCCGCGTTGACGAGTGGTTTGAGTAGTAGGATTTAGATAATAAGCTAACAGAAAATAAGCTAATAAAAGAAGCTGTGGTGGCCGAGTGGTTTGAGTGTGCCAATGAGTTTTTCTGAACTGTACTTAAGTATAGTGATTAGTCACACCACGAGCTTTACGGAGAAGGAACACATCGAGAGGAAACCTGCATACGTCTGAGAAGCAATTCAAAGGCGTATGTACAGTCGTGCTTGAGTAACGGTGATGGACTCGCCATCTGTCCCGTTGGCATCTAAAATATATCTCTGGCAAAAATTGGGTGTGTGGGTACTATACATATACACCTATACACCTACCCCTTGGGGGACCGTTGTGGGAAGGTGTGAGGATTTTAACTTCGTGAGCCGTCTTGTACAGTTATACCTTAACTATCTTGATGTCCTATGAAACACTATATTTAAACTTCACACAGTGCTTGCGACATGTCAGCTACAGGTGCCCGCTATTGTCGTATGCAGATGTGAAGTGTCCCATTGGCATTAATGAATAATACACGTCAGCCTTCGCTGACAAAGGAATGGGGTGTAAAGGTTTTATTATTTACTAGGTGCGCCCTGAGGTTTCAACTACGTCAAATTTGAATTAACTGGTAGTTATTTTTAGCAACAAAACATATTCTATGAGTAAACCTATCTCTGTGCCAAATTTCAATCAATTCCGTTCCGCCGTTCTGGCGTCATTGAGTAACAAACATCTCCACCAATTTTCACATTTATAATATTAGTACAATCTTATCTTACTATCTCACTAATATTATAAATGTGAAAGTTTGTAAGTTTGGATGTTTGCGGTTCTTTCACGGCAAAATGGCTAAACCGATTTGGCTGAAAGTTGAAATCGTGATGGCTTATACCTAGGAATAGGTCATAGGCTTCTTTTAATCCCGAAAACATTGTAGCTACTTTTTCGAACTCCACGCGTTCGTAAGCCACGGGCATAAGCTAGTTATGAATAGCTCCAGGATCTCATTTACAATACAACGCATAGTATCGAGGGTAACGCGTTCGGACTCATCGTGACGTCATTGATACGTCACAGCTTGTGACGTATGAATATGGGTAAGCAACGAGCAGCGAACAGTATGCTTTATACAGGATAAAATCAAGCTGGAAGAAATAGCCGTGGTAGCCGAGCAGTTCAAATAGTTGCCCGCAACACAAAGGTTGCCCGTCTGTACAAATGAGTATTTCTGAACATAAGACACATCACGAGAGCTATACGGTGAAGGAAAACATCGAGAGGAAGGCTGCATACGTTGAGAAGAAATTCAAAGGCGTTTGTCACGTTGGCACTTAAGATATATCTCTGGTGGAAAGTGGGTGTGTGGGTACTACCTATTCACCTCTACCTAACCCTTCGTGGACCTTTGTGGGAAGGTTTGAGGATATACTGTTTATATATTAAATTATAGAAATATATACCAATATAAATTTAATTGACGCAGGTGAAATAGTGAAAAAATACGCGAAGCTAGTGTTTATAAAATTAGGAAGTATAATGACGGTTACAATTAGACGAAAGAAAAGGTCAAGCTTTTAAATTAAGGCATACCATGGAATATGGTAGTTAAAACTATAGTATTAAGTAGCCCATAGCGAACGTGACTTTCATTATTTTTTTTCCTTCAACCCACAAACCAAATTAAGGAAAACCCAAAGGATTGTGAAGAAAGGAAGTGATGTATCAACACTCTGTTTCGCCGACTATATATTTGTGTGCTGACGGTTGGTTGCCGACTCTAAAGCACTGCGGTATTCTTATTTATTGTTCAGCCCTGTCTTTTTGTGTCTTTTATGCCAAAAGTATGCAAACAAGCATAATGGCCTACCTGATGGGAAGCGGTTGCTGTAGCCTATTTACGCTCACGATAGTGAAATATCACTTGCACGTTGCCACTCTGTGTTTGGAGAGTTATACTGATTTGGCAGCATAATGGGACTAATTCCTCTAGTGCCAACATAATTTAACAATGCTACCCCCTACCCAAGGAGTTCTGTATTAGAATCCTTATTGATCGCGCAGGAACGCAATACAAAATATTGTCTTATTTGGCTACGGACTTCTATAATGTGGATTTGGTGCTCCAGTCGGGCAGTTCCAAATTCGACCGAGAAACCCATTATCCCTCTTAATCAATCGCTTATCATCCCATCATATCAACCATGCGATTCGCCTGATAGTAAGCGGTTACCGCCGCATAAAAAAATTGATGGATGCCACCAGTGATATTACTCGTGCGCTTTTCCGTACGATAGAGAATCCTCTTATAAGGTATCGAGTGCCTATATTCTACTTAACACGTTTACAAACATGCATACATCTCGTGGAGTCTCTAACGGGGTAAGCAGAGAGAATAGAGCGCCAGTTCTCCCTAGACTTACACACCTCTTTCGCTTCGTCCAGATTCATCAGTCTCTTCATACATGCTCGTCGGTTTGAGTACTCTTGCCCGTCCTTGAGAGTCCGATCGATTTGATCTAGGTAGTTGGAACGTGGTCTTCCTCTGCCTCTTGCACAAACTTTCACTTTGTCTGGTCTGTCTTCTGCTTCGTCAATCATCCTTTCTGTATGTCCAAACCAACGTAACATGTCAAAGTTTACCAATTTAGATTTAATTGTCAATGTAATGAACGTCATCCCCTTAACTTGATTAATAATCCCTTTAAGGGTTCATTGAAACGAACTCTTGAACCCTTACCGTTTGACCATACGATTAGCAGATAATCGTGCGGACAAACTTACTACACTTAGCCAAGGATGTCTTCAAAGTAACTTTGCTAATCAAGGATTGTCATTACCCCTAATTCTAGTAAGCGACCTGACAACGTTATGACACCAATTATGAGAAATTTGTGAGAATTCCTGGATACGTACTTAAAAGTTTAATGGTAGAACAAGAGTATTTGACCCTTAGTCTGGCATGTGTTATAAATATATATCTTTCTGTATTTACCTCTATATGAGAATGTATATACATTCTCATATATCAGCGATATCGCTGCCTTGTTCCCATAGTATAAGCTCGGCTTTTGTGAGAGCTAATGCGAAGGTCAATCTTCAGTAATTTTCACTGTAGATAAAAATATGTGTGCTAGACAACGACGGTATTAACATATAATGCTGAAACGATAATAGAAATAACTCCTAAAATGACCTTTATTACAAAAAAAGGAACATGTTTATTGTAAACCCAACCTTGCTTTGCCTATAGTTCATTATGTCACGCTTTCCCACAATTATGCTAATACGAAACGATATGGCTCTGGTATTTTACTGTAATAAAAAACAGACAGAATTTTTATTGCAGCCACGTTTTTTGGTTACAGCAAAAGATTTATTACTTTCTCTATACTTTTCTGAATCATAGTTTAGTTGGTCGTTATGCCGTTTCTTTACCATTCATTTCAAGAATTGACAAAGAACTCAAAGAGTGGTCATTACGTTTGCTTGTTTAACAATGAATGAGGATGTAGACTTATAAATGTATTAGAAGCGAAAGAGGTCCGTAAGTCTAGAGAGAATTGGCACTCTGGATATCACGTGACTAAGGCAGTGGCAATAAACTCCATAGACCTCCGTGTTTTACATAGTTATAATATTATTTATCAGTTTATATTTAAGGGACATTGATTGGTGTAAGCGTTCTAGATACTAAAACCAAAATACACATCCTTGACCCTTACGTGTAGTTATTGCTAAAGCCAATGTGACTTTATTGCCAATTTGCCACTCGGAGCTCGCCTGTTAGACCTAAACGCGTATTCAGACGAAAGATATTAAGCTGAATGAGTTTAGATGATTAATGAGTTATACAGAAATTGCTTAAATTTTGTTTCCTTATAATACCTATGTTTTTTAAGCCTCTATTATTACGCCTGATGGTATGTGGGTACCACCGTCTATTGAAACAGTAGGGGTTGGCGAATTTGCGCGATGCCATCAGTACAAAAATATTTAATGCCCTACTTGAATAATTCCATGCTCTCTAGGGAAAACCTTAAAGGGGAGTTCATTCCACAATTTAACCCCTAGTGGAAGAAAACTTATGTTTCTTTCGACTGTAGAATACTAATTGTACGTGAGGTTAATTCAACATTTTGTTGTTAAATTTTTAAAATAGTAGGCTTTTAATTTCGAGGTTGAAGGAAAAAACATAATACTATTTTAGAACTTGGCTTCACAGGTAAAAGTAGCGGTTTAAGAAATGTAATAGGTATAACATTAATATGTAGGCATCTGTCCTGGATTAGAGTTCTATTTTGATCTGAACACTAAGAAAACTGATGTCGTTGCTTCGAAGTTTAACATTTACTTTCTTTGATTTGTAAGTATGACGACAATGTTTACCTTTAGGTTTACATAACTCATTAGGTTCTTTGTATGCTCATAATTATTAGGCACATCATTAATCACAAGAAATTTATATCTTTGAACAACTAACCTAGACTTTAATAAAAAAATGCCATCAATCAAGACTTGACTAATGACGAAAATTACCTGTAAAACGTCACACGATTACGCTGCTGGGTTCCTAGATAAACCTCGAGAAAAAGATTTGCCTTTAGTAAAACTTAAGAGCAAGTTTTAACGAGAGTTATAATATAATATAAATAATAATATCCTCACGTCTTCCCATAAGGGTCCCCGAAGGAGTAGGCAGAGGTGTATAGCTAGTACCCACACACCCACTTTCCTCCAGAGATATATTTTAGGTGCCAACGTGTTAAATGGTATGTCCATCGCCGTTACTCAAGCACGACTTTATATACGCCGTTGAATTGCTTCTCAGACGTATGCAGGTTTTCTCTAGATGTTTTCCTCCATCCAGTGATGAACTCGGTAGGTTGATATGGACGTACAATATAATATAAGCAATTAAAGAATATAAGTAATATGATAATTGTTTGTTTCAGAAGCGACATGGCATGAGCGGTCGGGTGGGCGCGACATGCGGCGCGCGCCGCTCGCGCATCCGGCCACCGTCGTAATCGCGCTCTCGCTTCTGCTGTGTCTCACCAACGCCGGTTTGTACCCAACACTATATTGGATAACCTTCTATCTTACTAATATTATAAATGCTTAAGCTTGAGAGGATGTTTATTCCTCTTTCATGCAAAAAATACTGAACGGAATTGGATGAACACATATGTCATGTTTTATTCCTGTAGTCTCCGGTGAAATAAAAATTTCTTCTTAAATAAACTTCAACTAGGTCAATTAATTGATACCTAGTTAAAAAAAGGGCTACCGATGTTAGAAACCGGGGAGTTCGTTAAGCCGTTTCTTCTTTAGGCAGGTTCTAGAAAACGTTGCTAACAACAATGTTATATTTATAATAATATATCCTCACGCCTTCCCACAAGGGTCCCCGAAGAGGAAAGATTTGTATGTAAGTATGTTTGTAAGGAATTGGCTCAGAAAGTACTGAACCGAATTTGAAAATTTTCACTATTTGAATGCTACATTATCACTGATTAATATAGGCTATTTTAATTGCAAAAAAAAAATGTATGCCTAAAAAAACGTTTAACCATTGAACATGTTGGTTCCGACTATATGCATATACATTTCATTGCTAACCACTATTATTTTAAGCCAAACAATTTCTGTTCAAATTAGATTATTGTTTTTGTAACATTTTTGCGCGATTGCAAGAGTTCTTTATTCGAGTAGTCTGCGAGTTGTATGAACGAAGTATCTGATCTATTGATTCATGTCCCCTGTCCAAACGTCCCCTGGAGAGTCCCCGTCCCACATCGAAGAGACCTAAGAAATTCAACAACTCTTTAGCAGTTGTAGTAGCTGAAAGCAATTCGGCATTTTGGAAATATCCTCACGCATTCTAAAAAGTATTCCTAGGGATAGACAGAGGTAGCTAGTAGGGATAGAGAATCCGTCGCCGCACCTCGAGCATGAAAATATATGTATGTGTATTTGTAGGTTTCCTCTGGACGTTGTCCTTCATCGTTTTAGGCAGATTTCTAATTTAACTTTATAAAAACAATTATATATAACCCTACTTTTTTATTTTAAAAGAGTAACCATGAAGTTTATTGCCTGTTCTTCTCCATAGAAATACCAACGAGGCTCATCGAGGCCTATGTGAAATAAAATATTTTGATTTCGACTAAAAACTTTCTACGCGATAATAGACGCGATAATTGTTCGACATCCCTTAAACACCCACACCAAAGTCAAATATCCATAAGCCAAAGTTCTGTGTGAAAAGCCCTTTATAAATCCGATAACTCCTCCACGTAACCCTAGCGTCGATCTTTTGTTGGCAGAATTGGCTGCGGTTGAATACTAGTTTGATTAATTTTCTGCTCGTAACAATTTGCTATCATTACTCAATAAGTGATTGGACTAATAGGTATACTGGTTTTATAAGTACAACAAATAAGTCAGTTATCCCGTATTTTTCACTAAAATTCACATTCAGAGCCTTGGCGGCTTAGTGGTTTGAGAAGTCGCCAGCGAAATCAATACTGCTGGTTTAATCCCGGCGGCCTCTAGTAATGAGTTTTATTTTGTACACTAATAGCTTTACTCCGAAGGAAAACATCGTTTCAAAAGTACTTGTACAATACTATTGTGTAGTTGTGTATGCAAAACGGCGACGACTGCGCCATCTATACCTCCTGTTGTCACCTAATTCTATCTCCTGCAAAAGTAGCCCCGACATACCACTTATTTAGTTCAGGTTGATCAAATGGTTTTAACTTAGTTTGTGCGTGGGTGCCTACGCGCCTATGTGTGTGGCTGTATGAGTGTAGGGAGTGGAATATACCCACATGTACTTATTGTACACGTTGCCTTACTTCATACTTTATCTAATTAAAATTGTATTTACTTGCTTATTCACTACAATAATACAAGCTGTAATATTATACAATTTAGAACTTTATCTTAATCACACATCATGATTGTAATAATTTTAACCAAAATAAATTTAGAAATACTCTTTTATAAAAATACAGAGCATTTTTGTACGAGCTAAAATAGAAGATACGAAGCTAGATGCGGTGTAAGTTAATGGTGCTCGTTCAACTTGCTCTAAACATTGAAAGGTTATAAATATGTATTTATTTAACTCAAACAAACAATGCATAATGGATTTATTTAATGCATTTTGGCAACAGTTTATTTCACATTTAAATAAATATCAAACTAATTAGATTTATCGAGTGGTAAGTTTTTAGTCTGTGATGGAATAGGTTTTATTATTCTTAAAAGGAATGACGCCTCTGTAGTGTAGCCCTAAATACCCTGCGAGGGTCTCGGCGGCGTAATATATGTAGGTATATAATATATTATTTATCACTCCATCTATAATAATTGAACCAGAATCTCCTTTAGACTTCCTTTAATTTATTTATTTTACATTAATAAAGCCAAATAACATTAGTTGCACGAATAACATAAGTACTTAAAAGGACACTCCGGTCACTATATAAAGAAAATGAAACTCTTTTTGAGACAATATACAAAAAACAACAAAGGTGGGCTCATTTTATAATGCTGATATAACACGAATAAACATTATCTGTCATGGCAAAGGTCAAACACAATGCGCTGAACAGAAGGAAATGAAATAAATTGCATCAGAGACGTCGACAAGAGCCCTGCTCTGAAACATTTCAGAGCAGGGCTCTTGTCGACGGCATCATACATATGATGAGGAGGATTTTTCATTGCATTAATTGTATTTTTCTTCGACAGGATCAATGGGCCCAGGTGTCCCAGAGAACATAACGGTGACGTTCCTCAATCCGACTACAGTGAGAGTCTCGTGGTCTACTACAGCTGAGCTGGTGGAGAAATACGATGTCACATACAAGCCTTCTGACGCCAGGTAATGAGCATGGCGATTGATGTTTCTACTTGTCTGTACTGTCTGTACTACTACCTGTCTCACCACTAACGTTCAATCCTTCTTAAAGAGTTCACCGCTGTAAATGTGCATATTATGTCCATTCAACAGCTTATGAGTCGATGTGATAAATGGCAAGTCTACCGCCAACTTTGTGATACGAATACATTTACGTCTTTAAACTTCTTGGAATATGAACGTCAAAAGTACTTGAAACCAGCGAGTATGTGTGATGGTTGATGAATGCGGATGAATCGAAAGAAGTCTAGATAGAGAAGTGCAGAGAGAACAGGTGCTGTTATCTCTCTGCCGGCCCCGTAAGTGACTTGGCGTGATGATATGATGATGGAGTTTTTTTTAAACATATATGCTTTCGAGGGTTTCCTTCACCGTATAGTGATGTTATTAGCGCGGACTAAGCTCATTGGTTCAGACCATCAGAGCTTGAACTTATGTTCTTAACCTTGTAATCGATTATTTAAACCATTCGGTCACCACGGTTCAATTATAGAATTACCTGCTTAGCTAATTATTTGACTGAAGTTAGTATAAGTCGGAGCTCTGTCAATTAAATCTTAAATCGTGATCTCAGTCCCTAAATGTTTTGATATTTGCATACCTATACTTATATCAAGATGAGCTTGATAAGTTAAAGCTCTATTTCCCATAATTCGAAAACGAGAGTAAGTATTCTATGGAATATAATAAAACTTTTCTCTTAAGCCACAAGCGAAGAATTTTTCAGTGCCCGATTTTATTTACCATTATTATAAGGCGATGTAATACCAGATATCTTCACGCCTTGCCACAAAGATTCCTGCAGGGGTAGTTCTATATATGTCTCGAGAAAAAGTGGGTGTTGATACACCCCTTTAGGAAACCTTATTAAGAAGTGAAGCTTTATATAGCTTCTATTTAATATAAAAGTAAAAAGCACGGTACAATTCTGTATAATATCATCACTTAAAACTTCGTTTAATATAAAAGTTTGACGCAGTTTCCTTGCATAAAGAAGTCACTGAACAATTTGTTTTGTTATTAAATTCCCTCCGGAAGTATACATTTTGGATACAGATTACAATAAACTAAGTTCAATTTAATTCAAACGTTATTAAACTTCGCGACGCTTGGAAATTGGAAGCAACTCAATATTAAATTATGAGACAAATTATTTAAGCTCTTATTTTGAAAGTTCATTTTGATATGGTTTTCTAATTTTATTCTTCTCCGTAAGTAGGTTGAGACAAAATTAATTTATAATAGTCTCAAATTTATTTCATCTAACGTAAAGTCTTAAGCCTTTATTCAAAATGAGCTTACGATCCTTCGCTTAGGCACTGTCTACAAGCTAATACTAAACACATTTTAATTCTACTACTACTACTAATATTAACCTTCAGGTTTGCCCTGAAGCTGGACATCGGTATGAACAGGTTCATTTTCTTCAAGAATAAACCTTCCACAAATCAAGTGGCATGATTTAAAACTGTATTAGGGTTCTGCCGTAGCTTGTACCTGGTACCAGCATTGCAAAAGTAAACATATGCTCTCAGTAAGTATAATCCTTCCACAAATTAGGGCGTGATGTATATGTATGTAATACTATTCTGACGCTATCTGTCGTCAGCAAAGCACTAAAGCTGTAACAAGTCCTATTATGCAAAACGGGCTTTAAAGTAAAAGAACGCAGTATTTATGCAGATTGCAATCGGCTAAGCGGGGTGGTTCATGTTGTTTACGTCACTGAATCCAAAGGGATTAGATTTTATCTTGTGAAAGACGATTTTGTGTAATGACCGTAAAGCGCAGTGGAGTGTTATGTGCATATGTGGAGGTTTGATGTAATTAAAATGACGTAAATATACTCCTCCATTGAACATTTCGGCAACTAAATATTACTGGCGAAAAGAGGGTGTTGCCTTTGCCAATTCCTTCCGGGACATATACACATATGTGTAATTATATTATATAAATACATGGACCATTATTAATTTTTGCATTGCCCTGACGTGCAAAAAATAAAATATATGTCTAAGAAGTTCATATGTTTGTTTTGGTTGAATAAGATAAAAGCATACTTAAGTAAATAAATTAGCTACTGGCTAGAAGAATCAAATATAGAACTGAAATGGTTGAATCCAAGAATAAGGTATTCAGGAAAATGCGGACGAGATTATTTAAATCGTAGAACAGTTTTTCTCATGCAAATATTTTCAATTTATTTAGCCCACTACAAATGACAATACAATAAAATTTTATCCGATACAATTTCAACATCGGTTCTACAGACAAAGGCTAAATGTTGACAAAATAATTTCAGCCTTAAGCATTCAACGAATGAGTTCATTATGCAAATGACTTCACGACTAACAGGCGGTACTCAAATTCAAACCAAACTATATTTTGAGGCGTGACGCTTAGTACTAAAGGTAATACCCACTGTGAAATTAATTAGAAATTTGAATGATGTTCTGTTGGCAATTAAGTTATACTGCATTTGTTTATTATAAACTCCGTCCCCAGAGTAGGCAGAGTAATAACACTAGCTAGTTCGTCGAAGATGTAATTAGCTGTACACATGACAGATACATATGTATGTACGTCAAGAGTACTCGGAACCGGCGTGCATGTTTTGAAGACACTGATGAATGTGGACGAAGCTAGAGAGGAATGTATGTAAGAGTAGACAGCTAGCGCTCTATTATCTCTGCCTACCATCACTCTTGGCGTGATGATAATATGTAGGTATGCACATGACCGATTACGCTTTGTCGTTGTTCCTTATCGGCAACCTAATAAGCATCTAGATGTATTTAAGTATTACGTGACAGATAGGGAGCGACATGCCCATTTTTTTTTATTTGAATTCCCATCCCACGTCTTATGGCGCTGAAACACAAAAGTTATATTTATTGCTAAATGTTTAAAGAAGAAATAATTCTAGGATGACTTAAAAACATTTGCCCACACTGAAAATCATTGTTTGCACTGGTGCAATACTGATTTGGGTTAGGAACGTGGGTTGATTTATTAAATTAAACATTCCTTATTTCTGGTATGTGCTGTTCCTCAAAGAAAACCAAATCCCACTACCAAAAATAAAAGATATACAACCATCTCTAGACGCACCGCGAATTCGAAAGCTTCAAGTACTCTTGATGTTCCCATCCTTGAGTGATTGATCCTTAATAATTAAGTTATCACAAATCATATAATACGATGTGAAATGTAAAGTTTTATTTTGTTGATCATATTAAAGTTGATACTAGGCGTGATGATAAGTATATATATTAAAGTTAGCCTCAAAGTAAGTAATGCTGCTAAGATTATAATTGAAGTATATATTACATACATACATATCATCACGCCAAGTCCCCAGCGGGGTAGGTAGAGAGTATAGAGCGCCAGTATATATATTAGGTTTTTATATTACTTTAATATAATGTGTGTAATCATTAAACTTTACCACAAAGTAACGCAAGCTCAATTCACTGCATACTTAAGTCTATGCAAGCATAAAAAATAAGCGAATACCAGTGATGGATGTTCACAACTTGGAAATTAAGTTGAAATTTAGTAGTAAAGTACACATTTCGCAAAGTAATTCGAATGAATAAAGCAAATGAATCCGCAGAGTTTGCGCAAATATTATTAAGGATAGTAATAAAACTGGCTAGTAAGCAAACCGCTTTAAATTGAATTTGAGTTAGATGTTAGGTATGTCGTTATTTGAAATATCTTTCAACATTTTTCTGATTGAATTGGTGGAAGTAACTTCAAGTCAAGTAAAATATTGTGTTCAGAATGTGGGCAGAATTACAATCTAAATTCTGGAGTTATCAAACTAGTGATAACCTTTGTTTGTATTCACGTTTGAGCTGCTTATTATACGAATTATGAGTATATGTATACCAACTAATAGGTGCCCCTCGGATAAGCTCGCGTTCATATGGAATGCTTGGCTATACCTTACAACTTTTCATAATAAACGGGTGATCTAATGCGAAAATTATTCCTTGAAAGAAACTGAGTTTTTGTTTTTTGAGTATATATATATTTTCAAGAAGTGTACAATTGTTACTCTTCGTGTTGAAAGCTTCTATAACCTGTAACCGCTTATTATTAAGTGGGATCTACGCTTGCCATCTGTGTATTATCTAAAACAAGGAAAATCTTAATCCAGTTGCTAGGACTATTCCCATATCAATTAGGTTGTGCCATTGCTGAAATTTTCATGACTTTAACGGTTGATACTACCTGTGTCCTTACACTTGTGTCCATGACCCTCAGGTCTCATAATCGCTACGTGGTGCTAAAGAAAAGGTTTTCAAATTAGAGCGTTGAATCAATTCGCATAAAATTTTATGTAAAAGTAGGCAGTAAAACGACGATTTCTAAGTATTTTATGGTCGGGTGATTATCCTGACGTGCGAACGGGCAAATACGGTGTTTGAACTCAACAGAAATGCTACAACGCTACGAATATGCATGATGACATCCATCAATCAAGTTTCTTTCAAACATTATTCACGTGAATTATGTTCGTAGATACCGAATTCCTTGACTTGAAAATGTTTTATGCCTTTGATGGACAGGAAATCTCAACGGGATCGTAAGGACAACAATTTAGACTTACAGTGGAATTCACAGTATGAAAAACATTCATGTAAGCCACAACGAAGGTGTTTTGTAGAATATGGTGAGAGCTGTGCTTTACAAGTAATATATACATCAACATATATACATACATATGACAAGATATATGCAACGGTCCCCGAAAAGGTAGGCAGAAGTTTGTAAGATAAGGTGATACATTTTAGGTGCCAACGTAATAGATGACGAGTCCATTGTCATCTCCCAAGCACGACTATACATACATCTTTGAATATCTTCTCTTACGTATGCAGGTCTCGTCTCGATGTTTTTTCACCGTAAAATTTGTGGGTGACTAATACAGTTATACATCTCATCTTGATTTATTGATTTTGAATTTCGAATACTGATATATTTAAAACGATTTCTAAATTTGAAAAGTTCTTCTTTTACTATATTTCAGACTATATTTTATCCTATTAAGAAATATTTATTTGATTAACGATCGGAACAAGAATCGTAACAGGTTTGATAAGCAACGCAGATGTCTGGAATAAAATTAAGCATTCAATATTTAAATAGGGACAGGGCAAACTGTTACATATTCAATAGATAGTCTGGTGGTCGATAGGACAAAGCTGAAAGAGGAAAGTTCAAGCCACTAGAGCTAAAAAGCATTATGGTAATAAGACCTATCGTCGCTTTACAACAAGAGTTTATTAATTGACGCCGGATGAAAACTTACTTATATTACATGCGTCCTGCGGTTTCATCCGCGATACATTTTAATAGATATATCCTCACGCCTTCCTACAAGGGTCCCCTGATGGGTAGGCAGAGGTGTATAGGTAGTAGCGACACACCCACTTTCCGCCAGATATATATTTTAGGTGCCAATGTGGCAGATGGCGAGCCCATCACCGTTACTCAAGGACGACTATACATACGCCTTTGATTTGATTCTCAGACGTATGCAAGTTTCCCCTCGATGTTTTACTTCGCCGTAAAGCTAGCAGCGTGTCTAATCACTGTAATTAAGTATAGAAAAACTTATGTACAGACGTGATTCGAACTTGCGATCTTTGTTTCGCAGTCAACTACTCAAACCAATCAGCCACCACGGCTTATAACATACCGTATTATGATAAAAAAGATATAAATATTAACACCAGTTAATTATTTGATCCACACATTTACAATCTTACAAACAATCAAATCTTTCGTATTTATAATATGCCTAGAAATACGAATTCCTTGGTCGCAGTATTTCCGTTTTAAAAACCCGTACTAATGACTCTTAAAAAGTAAGTGCTCTGTCACACTTCGCTGAAGGTTGCATACATCTGAAAACAAATTGAAAGACGTACCTGTGAGAAGTAGTGTCTAGGAAACGCCGTGACCTCATAGCCTGAAAAGCCTATAGCGTCTGTTCGAAAAGGTATGTTCTTACTTAAAAGGTAAGCCCAAAAAACACTTTACATCGGGAATAGTAAAGGTAGGGATGAGAGGTCGGACATCAATTAGCCTGTAGCCCTTTGACGATTTCCAAATACCACTGTTAAAAAGTAAAAACAAATTAACTCTTGAATTTTCAATTACAATCTATTGTTGCTAAAAATTATAAACCGAATACGAAAAAAAAATAAAGGATATTTTATTTCGGTGCTAAAGTTTCCGGCGTATGTGCTTATTTAAATAAATTGTGTTTATATTCATACTTTTTTGGGTTGCTCTATTGGCTGTAGTAGTCGGATTTCAACCCCGGCGGTCTACCTGTACCAATATGTTTTTCTGACCAGTGATTAATCACAACACGAGCTTAACGGTGAAGGACTCCTGATCAAACCTGTATGCATATCAGAAAACATTCAGAGACGTAGCAAGTTCGCAGTGCCTATATTTACTCTGTCTTCCTACACCCTGGGTAGACATGTTTTTTTTCACCGAATGATCTACAATTGATAGTAGTCAAAGATGCGTATTTATGATTGCCTAATGTCTTAAGGTTAATGAAAATGACATCCTATAATTATGTAGGAATTGTTTCATTGTTGGAAAACAAGTTGTAGATTTTATTTGATTTTATGTAGTTAAATAAGTTAATTGAAGATTTCAGTTACATAATATTATATCTACTAAAATTCAGTATAAAAATACATCACAACCGAGGCCTTTTTATATGGTTGGACGAACTGAGATGGGTGAATGCACGAATAAACACGACGAAACTGCATACCGACGGTAGGCTGTATGGAAAAATTCCATAGGAAAAATCAGATGTAGTAAAAATTTCAGAAAAATATATTTTCGCAAATCAACTGGCGTGAATTAGGGCGTGATTGTAAAGATGAAGAAAGACATGTTACGTTGGTTTGGACACATAGAAAGGATGAGTGACGAAACAGATATACAAAGCAAAAGTGTGTGCAAGAAGAGGCAAAGAAAGGCCACGTTCCAACTACCTGGATCAAATCGATCGGACGCTCAAGAACGGGTACGTTAAGAGTACTCGAAACCGACGAGCATGAATGAAGAGACTGATGAATGTGGACAAAGCGAAAGAAGTATGTAAGTCTAGACTGGCGCTCTATAATCTCTGCCTACCCCGTTAGGGACTTGGCGTGATGATACTATAACACTAAATTATATGAACTTGAAAGCATGTACGAAGTGACTGATACTCACTCGCTGGCTCTATACTCTGCTCAAACCGTGACGGATCCAGCATCATGATAAAAGTTTGATACATATATATATATATTTACGAACATAAGCTCAAAGCAGAATTTGATGGATTATGTCCATTCCCAATAATTGAGGTCAGAAGAGGCAGAGGCATTATACTTTTTTATTTACTCAACAATAAAATATCTAACGGAAACCACAACAGCTATACAATGAAACCCCACTTTGTTTGCTTAACTGAAAAACGTTTGTGCACAATACTGGGTCGGACAAAAGCAAACTATGAAAAAGAGTAAAAGCAATCAAACGCTACAGTTCAAATTGTGAACGGAATAGGGCGGGCGAACGGCGGAAGTGTTATTACCGAGAAATTTCCTGTAGAAAATACGCCTTTGTACGTAGCTCTAATTTGATGTGATAGAGTTTCACAATTTGTATCGGCGATGGATATCGGCCCAATATTGTGTCAAAGCCAACAGTGGTCAAGGGGCGAAACATGTTTGTCCAAATTGCTTGCGATACCCGGACAAGCCTGGACTGCCAATATAGAGATTAATGTATGATAAACTTGAAATCGATAAACCGATATTGATCGTTCGCTTACTTTTCTTCCATGACCATTAAAATCCCAAAAATAAAACATCGATAAAAACACTTAAGTATAGTGATTAGTCACAACACGAGCTTTACGGTGAAGGAAAACATCGACAGAAAACCGGCATACGTCTGAGAAGTAATTCAAATGCGTATGTATATATAGTCGTGCTTGAGTATCGGCGATGGACTCGCCATCTGTCACATCTCTGGTGAAAAGTGAGTGTGTGGGTACTACCTCTGCCCACTGTTGTAGGAAGGCGTGCGTATATATAAAACTACTGATTTATATAAACAAACAAAAAAGCTTATAGTCTTCTAGGTGCATTCTCTTCGTTCTTCATTCCTTCTTTTCCTATTTCCATTGCTACGGAAAACTAGGAAATTGACTCATTGCACGTTAGTTACAGAGTGGTGCTGGAGGTGGCAGGCAACTCAGACGCTGTTATACTAAGCGGGTTGGAGGCTGACACACAGTATCAAGTGACAGTTGCTGCGCTCTGGGGCGGGCACAAATATAGAAGCAGGCCTATTGTCTTCCGCACGCTGGGTAGGTTAATCATTTCTATATAACATCACTTCATGCTCGAAAAAGCACGAGGTGCTCCTCGAGGGGTAAGTAAAGCGACAGGAGCCTGTCGCCATCTCTCAAACACGACTTTAATATGCTTTCTTTACGGTGTAAGATACTCCCGTCTCGTAACTGCTCGGTTCCAAAGAAGTTTCTTTCCGCAAATGCTCTGGCTGTGGAATGAGCTCCCCTATGAGTACTACAGCATGGAGTTTTTCAAGAAGGGTGAGAAATGATTCCTGCAGGGACTGCATGGCGTAAGCGATATCCGGTGTTGCAAGCGTCCTAGGTGGCGGTAAACGCTTACCATAAGGTGGACAGCATGCTTGTTTGACACCATTGTAGTATAAGAACATTTTAAATGAAATAAGCGCCAATATTAATTAGTGTGTTAATTGATTTTTGCTTGATGACACACATAATACTAAATGAGTATCATTTCATATCATCATAGTATCTGTGTATCATCAAGTGTATAAAAGAAAACATAAACTGTCGAAAGCAAATAAAAAAATATTCTATAATGCCAACCTCTTTTAGAAATAATAATTTTCCAAATCAATATGAATTAAAACGCTTTATCCCAAACTAGGCTGTTGAGTGCGAATATGTTGTTTAATGGAAACACTGGTGTTTCCGGGAAGCATATTTACAGAAGAATATATATATATAAATATATAATCCTCACGCCTTCCCACAAGGGTCCCCGAAGGGGTAGGCAGAGGTGTATAGGTAATACCCACACACCCACTTTCCGCCAGAGGTATATTAGGTGCCAACGTGACAGATGGCGAGTCCATCGCCGTTACTCAAGCACGACTATACATACGCCTTTGAATTTCTTCTCAGACGTATGCAGGTTTCCTTTCGATGTTTTCCTTCACCGTAAAGCTCGTGGTGTGACTAATCACTGTACTTAAGTTCAGAAAAAACTAATTGGTACAGTTGGGATTCGAACTTGCGACCTTTGCGTCGCAGGCAACTGCTCGAACCACTCGGCCACCACGGCTTTACAGAAGAAGAAGACTATAAAGCCTCTTTTGCCAGTAACTTCCCGTTATAGAGCCTACAACCCTACTATAATATTTATAACGAATGAATAATTTTGTAAATGTAAATGCACAAAATTACGTTCTGTTTTGAATCGCCCAAATGTTATTGTTCCACTGTGTGTGTATAGGACGCTAATCTTGTTTTCAATATTTCAATTACGAGTATTAGGATTAGGTTTTAATTAAAACGTTGTTGTATTCGAGGTACCTAGATGGCGGCTGGGTTTATGCTTAGTTTGTACATCGTAAATGGAAGGATTAAAGACATTACAACTATGAAGATAATAATAATAATAATAAATACCTGTGACAATTCCACGCAAATTGACCTAGTCCCAAATTAAACAAAGCTTGTGTGTAACTAGACAACGATATAATTTACTTATATAGATAGATATATACTTAAATATATAGGACATCCAAGTATCTGCCCTCAGCGGGATTCGAACCCGCGACCTCAAGTTTCGCAGTCAGGAGCTCTCACCACTAGACCAGACGGTCGTCGTAAGATGCAAATAAAGACCACGTTCCAATTGCTTAGATAAAATCTTTTGAACAATCAATGATGGGAATGCTAAAAACATACGTAACGGACGAGCGCAAAATAGTTCTGTAATCTTTAAGAAGAATGTTTCTTCTCAAGCTTACTGTGCTCTTTGGCCTGCCTCGTTTATTAGCGTTATCCTTTATCAATTTATATTAAACTCTGTTAGAGAGGGATACATCTAAAACATCTTTTTTAATCATCATCATAAATTTTAGAGCTAGGCTCTTGTCTGTGTCTCGGATGCACTCATATTTATAATAGTCGTCTTTTTTTATATAGTAAGTGATACCTGACATATAAATTGGAATGAAAAAATGTAATCTCATCTACACCTCTGCCTACCCTCCTAGAGACGTTTGAGGAAAAGCGCGAAGATATAATTATATATTTATACGTCTAATTAACCCATTAATTAACCCCCAATCCAAAAATGCCATTTATCATTAATATCCTGATGAAAAACTCAAAATACAATTGTAAAACAAAAAGAACCAGCAAAATTTGGGATCGTAAAGAGTCGTAAAGAGACCCTTTACTCGTCGTAATACAAAATTCATCACATTAATGAACGTTTTCAATCACTTAGAAGGTAACAATGTAACGTAATTACATGAAATTAAACATGCACACTCTAAGGTGGAAAATTTGTGTAGGTCATTATTTTCGGAACAAAGGTTTCATGGGCTTGGAATCCCTTTTTGCAGCAATTAATTGTAATATTTATAGCATATAACCAGTAAATGTATTATTTTATAAGAAAAAGCTAAGACAATAATAATGCCATTTGTAAAAAACCCCCTTTTTTGCGTGAGATTTTAGGTGCCTATATTGCAGATGGCGAGTCCATTGCCATTTTTTAAGCACATACATATGTCAGTGAATTTAAAACCTAACCGTATGTAGGTTTTCTTCTCGACGCATTCCTTCACCGTAAAATGTGTATTTAATGTGAGAATAAAAAGGCAAATATTACTTTTCTGGTTATTTTTCATCAACTAGTGTAAGCCAGTTCAAGGTTATTATTTTAAGCAAAAAGTTTTGAAATTTTTTAAATCAAGGACGAATCGATTACAATCCAATTAATTTTGACAGTTTAAAATTGTATCTTTTAATGTATTCATTTTATCCAAATCTGACCTATAGTTTGAACTTAAAGGAGAAAACATTAAATTATACAAAAAAAACTCAGGAATGTTCATATTTATATAAAATAGTATGCTTATACTTTTCTATCAGCTCAACATAAACTTATCATACGGATCAAAGTTCGTGTGAATGAACTTTCGTTTCAAATGTTCTTTCGGCTGAGTTTCGCGTGCCCGGAGCAAATACCGCGGACATGCAAGCGACACATTAGCATTAGCAGGATGAGGTCGGACAGCTAAGCTATCTATGATATGTTATAGCATATTCAACCTTATATGCTAGTACCTAATCCAATGAGCATGGGAGTAAAGTTTTGTACTCCATTTCTGCCTCAGTTTCCTTTGTATATAATGTTTACGTGAAATATATGAAGGTATGTAAGTCTAGAGAGAGCTGGCGCTTAACTCTAACTGTCTACCCCGTTAGGTACGCAGCATGATGATATGATATTAAATGTGAGTTTTAAGTTCATATAAAGTTGAAGTGATTGTAATATTACCATTTATCTACATTTTGTAATAAAATAATAATAATAATATGTCCTCACGCCTTCCCACAAGGGTCTCCGAGGGGTATTATAAGAGGTAGGCCGAGGTGTATAGGTAATACCCACACACCCACTTTCCGCCAGAGGTATATTAGGTGCCAACGTGACAGATGGCGAGTCCATCGCCGTTACTCAAGCACGACTATACATACGCCTTTGAATTTCTTCTCAGACGTATGCAGGTTTCCTCTCGATGTTTTCCTTCACCGTAAAGCTCGTGGTGTGACTAATCACTGTATTTAAGTTCAGAAAAAACTCATTGGTACAGTCGGGATTCGAACTTGCGACATTTGCGTCGCAGGTTCTGCTCGAACCACTCGGCCACCACGGCTTTAAGATAAATTTACATTTTATTTTATCTAGATACATATCATAAATGAGGTATTGATTTAGTAGCCAAAAAGAGTAGAGCGCTAGTCCGCTGTAAAATTACAAATTACTTTCGCTATATCGAAATTCATCATTAGTCGAGTGTGCACTTAATCCCATCTGTCCCCATCCTTGGTTTCCCGATCGCTTGATCTAGATTAGGTGGAATAAAAAAAATAGTGATCTCTTTTAGCTTATTTTTATAATAACATCAACTTCATTCACACCAGTTTTCCTCATATCTTCACGCCTTCCCACAAGGGTCCCCGAAGGGGTAGGCAGAGGTGTTTAGGTAATACCCACACACCCACATATCCAGAGATATCTTTCAGGTGCCAACGTGACAGATGGCAAGTCCGTCGCCGTTACTCAAAATCAGTACTTAAAATCAGAAAAACTCATGGATACAGTCGGGATTCGAACTTGCGATCTTTGTGTCGCAGGCAACTGCGCGAACCACTCAGCCACCACGGCTTCCGAAACCAGTTTTCCGAATCTCTTTATTACGGATTTAATCTAAAAACATATAATATTAAACTTATCCCGAATAGCACATGCTTAACCACTATTGTGATAAAAAAATATTGTTATAATAAATATTATTTGACATTTCATAGGTTTCTGAATAATCCCTGGTATTACGCATGTAGATCATCACTGGCCATAAAGGCTCTATCGGCTTGAAAGTCAATATCAATAAAGCTTTCAGACAATGTAAACAACCTTTTTCGCGAAACCTTTAATTCAAAACCATGAGTGATCGTAAACCGTTAGTGTTTGTGGAGAAATATTGACGGAAAGGTTTGCTTACACTGTCCAGTTCAATTGACGGGCGTTTTACCGAGGTTGTGTTTGAAGGAGCAGGTATGTTGACTTTGAAATGGTACATGGTTAAGTGACAAACTCTTGTGCATTTGTTGGAGTTCTATATATACTTCTCATCAGACTGAATAATACCTCATATTATTCACTATTTATCGACATTTGACTTATAAGGTCGTGGTGGCCGAGTGGTTCGAGCAGTTGCCTGCAACACAAAGATCGCAAGTTCGAATCCCGACTGCACCAATGAGTTTTTCTGTACATTTAAGTACAGTGATTAGTCACACCACGAACTTTACGGTGAAGGAAAACATCAAGAGGAAACCTGCATGCGCATGAGAAAAATTTAAAAGGCGTATGTATAGTCGTGCTTGAGTAACGGCGATGTACTCGCCATCTGTCACGTTGGCACCTAATATACCTCTGGCGGAAAGTGGTGGGTGGTGACTTATATTCCTAAATATATATATTTTTTCTTAAAACTTATATAAAAATACATAAAAAAAAAATATATATATATATGTATATACTCATATCTGCTTTTTGATTATATACAATACAAAACATAAAGTTAAAGTAAAGGCACCTAATATACCTCTGGCGGACAGTGGGTGTGTAGGTATTACCTATACACTTCTGCCTACCCCTTCGGGGACCCTTGTGGGAAAGCGTGAGGATATATTATTATTAAACATAAACTTGCAAGGTGTTTTGATTTTTGAGATGTGAAGTGGATATCTTCTCGCCTTACCTCTAAGCCCCTGAGGGGTAACACAGAAGGTTTACAACACCGTACAAGGTGCTAACGTGACAGAATACGCCTCCTATATAAAAACATGCTGAGGACTAAATAAATACCACTTTACTTTAACTATTCAAAATAAAAACTTCTTTGTGTCTTAACTTAACTTTTCTTAACTTAATCTTAACTTTTCTTAACAAAAAAAACGCACTATGAACGCTCGCAAATGGATCGTATTGTCGTCGCATTAATCATTGACGCTGACACATCACTCCACCAACGTTAGCGAAACGAAAATGAGTTTCATGTTTTTGCACCAAACAGAACAAATGTGAAGTGCCTTTGGAAAGTACAAGGCTTGCTTTGAATTGCACGCAAGAACGTTATAATATAATATATCCATCTTTATTCAAATACATATTCATATTCAAATTCAAATACATATTCTTTATTCAAATACATATTCAGATATTTTATATTCCAACTCATATCTGCTTTTGTATTATATTTAGATCGGATCAGTGACTATTAATAAATATTGACAAACGAGAGCTATATTTGGCCTGAAGATTACAGGGCCAATAAATATAATAAAATAACGTATGCCAATATGCTTCGTGTAATATTAGATCGAGGTAGCTTACACTTACACTTAATATAGTTCTAACCATATATATGTATCTAACAGGCAATATTGGGTCAAAGATCGAGATCGAGATACTGGTGTGACAGAAAAGTACATTGGTACAGTCGGGATTAGAACTTGCAAGCGTTGTGTTACAGGCAACTACTCGAACTCAGCCTTCACGGCTCTAATAATGTCATAAGCGCGCTATTCAATTCATTCATATTCAGACTTGACGACCGCTTGGTCTAGTGGTTAGAGCTCCTGACTGCGAAGCTTGAGGTCGCGGGTTCGAATCCCGCTGAGTGCAATATATATATATATATATATATATATATATATATATATATATATTGAACAAGCATAACACAAGCTTTGCTTAATTTGGGACTAGGTCAATTTGTGTGGAATTGTCCCTGGTATTTATTTATTTTTATTTATTATTTCATTTTAATGTTGTTAACCAGGAATTTCAGGAATCAGATTACGAAAAGATTTGAAGGCAGAAGCCAAAATGCTACGCTATGTGTACGTCGAATAAATATAAAACATCAAATACCCTGAGTATTATATGTAGGTACTATTTGCTATATTACATTGTATCTTCATACCTGTTGCGTGTTACCGGTGCGTGCAAAGCTCCCTAAAGATACGTGAATATAGAATAAACGGATATGACATGTGGTAATTGAAGTTGAATTACCAACTCAGTTTAATTATTTACCATAGTGGTGTTTCGAATTAAGTGTACTTAATTCATTATAAAATGGGACAGCATTGGATTACGAGCTCATCCGGATTTATATATTAGATTAATAAATCTAATTATTAATTTGTGGCATACAATAATATGGATTCTGAAGAGTCAATATTTTTTACTGTAAGTACGCGATTTTTTATGCTTAAAGTTTCATCTAAAGGTAAGCACGATATACGGTAATAGGCTCACCACCTAAAATATATTTGAAAATTTCGTGATGAATCCGGAGTATTTTTTTTATACAACCAGAGTGGCAAACAAGCATACAGCCCACCTGATCGAAAGCGGTTCCTGTAGCCTATTTACGCTCACGATACCAAAGTATCACTTGCGCGTTGCCACTCTGTGATCGGAGAGTGGCGTTAGAAGTGGCTGTGATTTGCTTGTGCCTTTCCATGAATTATTGCACCCTCATAAAAGCATCATGTTACACTCCCACACTACCTATATTTCAGCGCATTTTCCTAGTTGAGTGCTGCGGTAATAAAATTAAGCCATCATTAACGTTGGCTATGTTCCAATTTGCGCTATTTTCCATGCCCTCCATCTGATGTTTGACATCATAATCCGATTATGTGATTATCAAACAATATTTGTCTGTCTAGGCTTTTCATATCTTTTATTTTATTTTAAAAGCCGTGGTGGCCGAGTGGTTCGTGCAATTACCTGTTACGTAAAGGTCGCAAGTTCGAATCCCGACTGTACCAATGAGTTTTTCTGAACTTAAGTACAGTGATTAGTCCACCACGTGCTTTACGGTGAAGGAAAACATCGAGAGGAAACCTGCATACGTCTGAGAAGAAATTCAAAGGCGTATGTATAGTCGTGCTTGAGTAACGGCGAAGGACTCGCCATCTGGACGTTGGCACCTAATATACCTCTGGCGGAAAGTCGGTGTGTGGGTATTACCTATACACCTCTGCCTACCCCTTCGGGGACCCGGCGGAGGCGTGAGGATATATTATATATATATTATTATATTATTTTATTTTATACGTTATTCACAGCGATGTGTGCTGATACACCCATTTTCCGCCGGAGAATTTATTTTTAGGTGCCAATGTGATAGATAAATAAATAAATACCAATTCCATACAAATTGACATAGCCCCAAATTAAGCAGAGCTTGTTTTACGGTGAACTAGACCACGATAAATATTTTTGTATACTTATTAGTTTGACATTTCTTTTGACACTGGAGTTACCGGTCCAGAAGGACATCGTTTCAATATATAGTAAGACTATTAAGAGGTAAAGTTGTTTGTTTCTCTGTCCGAACACGCTCTTCTCATGAACTTCTGATCAGATGCGAATCAAATAGCAGAAAAGAAAAAGAAGCAGTCAACATAAGATTAACGCGAGCGAAACCCCGGGATAAAGCTAGTACCTATAGTGTATTCTTTACTTAAAATATTCAGGACATCAGTACGGATAGCTCAGAACTCGTCCTAATGCTGCTAAAACAAATATTTCCCAATCCTGGTAATGTAAAACAAGCTTCTTTAGCGATCAACCTGTGATCAAACAATTTAAACAGGTTTGTTTTATATCACTACATATTTTACGCCCGCCCACAAAAGTCCCTAAAGGGCCATGTACAGAGTTGTATCAAGATATATTTACACTGCGTGTAGTAGGAGTAGGCGACAGACTTGATATTTATCACGTTGGCAGTCACATATATAACCGACGATAAGCTACCACCTGCAGTAAGCCTGCCAGTTCGGAGACCCTTGTGGATAGGCTTAAATATAGAGCATTATATTCTCTTAGCACACGTAGAAATATTTCTATAACTGAATGTAGTTTCCCAATTGAGCACAGCGGTAATCACATTTAGGCATCGTGCAAGTTGGCGGCACTCCAAGCGGTTCATTTACCTCCGGAGTCAGTCTTCCGGATGCACGGCTACGAGAATCTCTCACGTGACGTGTTACTCTGACATGTCCAAGAAAATAGATTTCATTGTATAATTTTACTATGATAATTTATGCTCATTTGCCATGCCATGAGCCATGGGTGCTATGCGGCTTAAACTATCACCTGTGATAGTAGAACTGCAGGTTCACACTCCAATGGACTGTTACATTAACCTCTTCTAATATTTAGTACAGTTACTTGTAATACCATTTGCGATGAATAAACACAGCGTGAAGAAGCCTGTGTAATGTGTTCAAGGATTTCAAAGAGGTGGGTAAAGTCGTGCTGAAGAGATTTCGACACACTCGTGTTCCGTTACTATCTTCTCAAATGTATTTTCATCGAATAGAAGGATAGCCCTCCCTAGTCTTCAGGGACCCTTGTGGGAAGGGGTAAAGATACATACATTGATTATTACTATACTTCATGTTCTTCAATGGACATGTCTCCCTATCCACTGAAGGATTAAGAGTACAAAGATTAATTCAGTTTCTGTAAAGCTTAAAACATTTTTAAGAACTATTTTAAACACTCCATGATCATATGAGAAGAACTCACACAGTGGCAGTTATTAGAATGCTCATGTCGAGACCACAGTACACTCGAGTGCTCTGACCGATTTCTAAAATTGGATACGACATTTGGCTTACTAGGTCTTTGTGGACGGAGTTTTATGCAACTGATTTCATCGACGGTAGAGCTTTAAACAATTTTACTGTTCAAATAGCTTTTGCCGACAGTTATTCTTAGTAGGGTTATTACTATACATTATACAGAGTTTGAAAGGAAGGTATTTAGAAGCATATTATATTGCTAATGTTATATTTTATGTAAAAGAGAACTGTTCTAGTTATTATAAAACCTTAGGTGGATTATTTGTACGATTTAATTAGTCAGAATTATTTTTTACCTAAACAAGGTCGTCAATTTAAAATACTCATTTGTTGTTTGTTTTGATTGTTAGTTGTATTAGCATAAGAATTTAATGAATAGCTTTTTTTTATTATAATAAAATATATTTATGACCAATTCTGTGAAGTATTTTCGGTAACTTTTTAACGTAATTATTATATATTATATATTACACATTATATTATTATATTACACACACACAAATTCATAAATAAATTTACTCAACACCGATTTTAATGAAATACAACTGGTGAATGATCAAGACGAGGTGTCAAAAATAGATAGAAAAAATTTTTTTAACTATGCCCTCGAACTATGAACTACTATAAATATTACCTGTTATCTCTGTAATACCATGCAAGTCGGGTTCAACCGGGGTCAAAATTATTCACAAAATATGAATAAGTTGACCCCGTTTCAACCCTCATTAATAATTAAGAATTCGCAGTTGAACCACGAGTAGAAACTCAGTGAGACTGGCCGTTCGAAACTAAGTAATTAACCAACTAGCTTATGCCCACGGCTTCGCCCTCGTTTCGAAAAAGTATCTTTGGAAATTTTCCTGCTAGAATCAGTTTAGCCGCTATGCCCTGAAAGAGCATCATACATTATAATATAAGAACGTTGAATTTTTCAGTAATAAAAAAAAATCTAAAAGTAGCCTATGTCCTATTCCAAGTTGGAATATTTGTCGTTTTTATTACATACATACATACATATCATCACGCCAAGTCCCTAACGAGGTAGGCAGAGAGTATAGAGCGCCAGTTCTCTCTAGACTTACATACCTCTTTCGCTTCGTCCACATTCATCAGTCTCATCATACATGCTCGTCGGTTTCGATTTTATTAATTATAGATATAAGCTATAATCATTTCAACTTTCAGCCAAATCGGTTCAGCCGTTTTGCCGTGAAGCGCAAACATCCAAACTGACAAACTTTCACATTTATAATATTTGTAAGATGTGCGAATTATGTTTGTACAGAGCCCCCACGGACGTCACCCCAGCAGGACGGGGTGCTAACAGGGACCCCTCGCACCTCGGTTGCACCGCCCGACCCATCGCCTACATTCCCTACGGTAAGTACATTCTTGCTATCTTTTGCTAGTTTAAGAGTTAGCGACAAATTTTAAGCGTAGTAAATTGTCATTAGTTTTAATTGTACTGCATTTATTTGTCTATGGTTGTCAAGCTTATATTGTTTTCCTAAGAAAATGCAGTACCGAAATTGAATATAATCAACTTAATGCCGACTGCTCAAAGGCCGTGTTTGTAAAGGTCACGGGTTCGATCCCCTCCGACGGGAGACATTTGTCAAATAGTTGTAGCAAGTACTGCGAATATAATTAGGTACCAGGCTTTATACTGCAAGCTACCCCAATTGTTTTATTTACCTACTAGCTGTGCCCGCGACTTCGTCGGCGTGGACGGCTTTTTTATAATTCGTAAAAAAAATTTTTTTCAATAAAAAGTATCCTATATTACTTCTAATACCTCCAAGAAAATGTGTACAAAATTTTATAGTGATCTCATAAGTAGTTTTTACGTGAAAGCGTAACAAACAAACTTACATTCACATTTATAATATTAGTAAGATTATAATGTGTTTTTAAAGTAATTATAATTGCTTAGTAGATAAAACAACAACATTTGAATTCTTTATGCGACCATCTTGTCGTAGAACTAGTTGCCCTAAATTATAAATGTGAATATAAGTTTGTTTGTTACGCTTTCATGTAAAAATGACATAACCGATTATTATGAAAGTTTGTACACATATTCCTGGAGATATAAGAATTAACATAGGATACTTTTTATAAAAAAAAAAAACATTTTTACGACTGAAAAAAGCCGGTTTACTGATATTTTTTTATGGTGATGGCTTATACCCAGGATTAAGACATAGGCCACATTTGAATCCCGAAAGATTCAAAGCTCTAATATTATAAAGGCAAAAATATGTATGTTGCTCTTTCCACGCGGGCGAAGCCGCGGGCATAAGCTAGTAGGAAATATTTTGACTAATATCAACTATGGTAGTAACAACCTATACCATATCCTCACGCCTTCCCACAAGTAGGCAGAGGTGTATAGGTAGAACAACACACCCGCATTCCGCCAGAGATATATTTTAGGTGTCAACGTGACGGATGGCGTGTCCATCGCCGTAATAACATTGCGAGAGAGGTACATCTAAATAATAAATTCGTAATTTAGTTAAATGCTTTAGAAACTCTAGATCTTACTTTAAGCATACAAGCCAATCTGCGAGGGTTTAGTATTATGTAAATGGTCAACGTTGATTTAACTTCGACAATAGCATCAAATCTTACTTTGGAATACTGAATAGAGAATCAGGACCAAACCTATTATCATATCAAAGTTACATACCCAAATACTGCCTTTGTCAACCCTTTAATTGTAAATCCTTTTGCAAGAAATGATATGTTAATAAAGTATTTATTTAGTTTGATTCGGCGTTTCATCTCTCATCCGATTTTTGCATGGAAACTGTGGCCAAAGTAATTCAATATTCAATACCTATATGACGATATTATATAGAATAAGAGCCGTGGTGGCCGAGTGGTTCGAGCAGTTGCCTGCGACGCAAAAGTCGCAAGTTCGAATCTCGACTGTACCAATGAGTTTTTCTGAACTTAAGTACAGTGATTAGTCACACCACGAGCTTTACGGTGAAGGAAAACATCGAGAGGAAACCTGCATACGTGCTTGAATAACGGCGACGGACTCGCCATCTGTCACGTTGGCACCTAATATACCTCCGGCGGAAAGTGGGTGTGTGGGTATTACCTATACACCTCTGCCTACCCCTTCGGGGACCCTTTTGGGAAGGCGTGAGGATATATTAATATATTATTATTATTCATTTTATATGTCTGATACGTTGGATTAAATATGTAGACATTTTTTTATTTTGGTGTAACATTTTGACAATTCCACACAAATTGACATAGTCCCAAATTAAGCAAAGCTTCTATTATAGTAACTAGACAACGATATATTTGCTTATATAGATAGATATAAACATAAATACATGGGAAATCCAAGACTAAGGTACAAATACTCGTGTTCATCACACAAATATCTACCCTCAGCGGTATTCGAACGTCAAGTTTCGCAGTCAGGAGCTTTAACCACTAGACTAGACAGCCGTCAGGTCTAGTAGAAACATTATTACTGCCTTTACAAACTTCAATAAGAACAAAAAAACTGGAGAATTCGGGGCGATATAGAACAGGTGTGCTCTAACGCAGCTATCTAAAACCACAATATCGTTTCTATTCGCAGCGCTTGTGGTAAATTAATTCAAGATTATTTGGATACAGGTTCGCGGGGTGGAGATTGGTATTGTAGTCATGGTGTTACTTGTATGGATTGGGGCAATAGCCTTGTTCTTCAACCGATGGGGAAAGATTCGGATGCTGCTCCCGTATCAGCCAGATTACAAACAAGAACAGTTGAAGGTAGGAACTGTAAGCAATGTTTTATCTACAATGATTTAAAATTATATAATAACCACTTAGGATAGATAGTAAGTAGGATTTGAATACTGTTAAACATTAGTAGAATTTAGTCGCTAGTCAAATGTTCAAACAGCTCATGCTTGAAAGGAAATTTGCTTAAAATATTTTGATGGGAGCTTTCTCCATTCAGTCCATTTCTTAGATGAAACAATGACGTAATGGGGTTAAAAATGGTGTGTTGATTGATAAAGAAGGTTGCTAGAACCAAAATTCATTCCTTTCCATACAGAATACCATAATCAACAATATTTTCTTTTAATATAATGGTTACTTATATTCACGCCATCCTACAAGGGTGCAAGAAGGGGTAGGCAGAAGTGTGTGGGAAGTACCTACTCACTCACTCTCCGTCAGGGATATTATTTCGAACGGCGAGTCCATCGCCGCTACTCCAGCACGACTGTACATACGTGTTTGAATTTCTTCTCAAACGTACGCCGGTTTCCTCTCGATTGTTTCCTTCACTGTAAAGCTTGTGGTGTAGACACACCACGAGCCATCACTGTACTAAGAACCATCACTGCACTAAGGTTCAGAAAACTCATTGGTACATTCGGGATTCGAACTTGCAATCTTTGTGTTGTAGGCAATTGCTAAAACCACTCGGCCTCCACGGCTTTATATTATGGCCCTGTCAGTATTAACTCGTTTGATAGATTGCAGTTGTATGCAATAATAACACTATATTACTAATATGTTGATGGGTTAAGTTGTATGTAACTTTTAACAGGTGCCAGGTAGCAGTGCGCTAGCGGCGGCTACAGCTGGTGGTACATGCGGAGCTCATTCGGCACCATCGGCGTGTTCGGTAAATATAATTTTATTTTCTTTTTGCGTTATCATTGCAGTAAAAAATTTGTTTGCCAGATACAAAATATAATTACAAATATGTGAACCCACTCAATAGTAAATAGCAAAAAGGTTTGTCGACATCACAGGAGACCGAAGAGCTTGCAGCTACCTCGGACAAAGAATTAGTCTAGCTATTCAAAGGGGGAACGCTGCCAGTATCTTCGTAACCCTGCCTAAAGGGACTCTTTTAATAATGTATTTTAGTTATTATATTATATTTTTTAAGGTTTTTAGTTTTAGATTCTGGATATATTTATATAAAATAAAAAAAAAAATTAATCCATACCCGAATATTTCCTCAAATTATTGTATCAATGTTGACGCAAATTTTGTTTCTTTTTTGCAGAATTACGAACTTCTTTTTAATTATGCATTCTAAAATAAAAATTTACTTGAACACAAAAGTAATATGGGGAATTTCACTACACTTCAAAGCTTCATTAAATCTTTCATGACATGTGTACCAGGGTAATAAACGATCGGATATGATACGTACGGTATCTTATCCGATCGAGTAAAACCTCCAAGGTCACTCGAAGCTGTATTTACAGGGAAATGCAGTAAATGCTAGCGTGATTTCTGCTCGACCGCATTGCACCATTTGCCATGTCGTGAAGGCCAGGAAAATCCTGCAGAATATGGGGTTGTATTTAAAACGTAACGCTAAGAGGGTTTATTTGATACTCTAGGAAAATCTATTTATAAAGCTGGAGTAAAATCTTTTGCTTACGAAGTTGCTTCAATATTCAGAATTTCCGAAACATTTCAATGCCAAAGACTAAGTAAAGGAAAGATTATCACATTCGTTTCATATATATTACACTTTTTGAAGGAGACGATACGGTAAAGAAAAGGGTCTGTGATAAATCCAAGTAGATCCCGATAGTACAATAACTTATAGCCCAGAAAATGTGACCTTTCTCTGGTTTGAAAAATTTTACCGTCAAACGTTTACTGTGGTTGAAATGCAGGCGAATTAATGTCGCATTATATTTGTGGGGACAATTCACTTTGATTATACTTTTTCAGCAAATGTTTAAGCAAGTTCCAAGCCTGATTACAGTCATATTCCAAAGACGCGCAGTTCAACGATCGTGCAAAATTTATTGGAACTATTATTTCTGTTGGTATGGCTTTAATATCATATGCATATGCATACTAAATGTCAGGTTAAGATATTATATGATAGCATGATAATGATATAATTTTACGACACTATAATGAAACTAATAAGAATATTATAAGATTTCAATTAGAACACAACACAAACAAACATTAAAAAAAAAGAAAAAATTACTCCCCATTACTCCGGAGATCACTATTTTAGATGCCAACACTGTGACGTTGGCATCTAAAATAGTGATCTCCGGAGTAATGGGGAGTAATTTTTTAAAATTGGTAAATAGGTTTTTTTTTGAAAATAGGAGATGTGAACTATGTATGAGAAGCCTGATAGCAAGCGGTTAACACCTGTAAACTTTTGCAATACCTGGGTTAACGCTAGCGTGTTTTCATCCCTGCAGGACTATTTTTATAGATTAATTTTCTTGAAGAATGTTGTACTCTCTGGTGAACAACATAAATATTTGAAAGTCTGCAGAATGCAGTCAGCCTTTGAGGGTTTTACATATTTTTGTTTCCATTAAGCTCATAATATAAAGACAAAACACTAAACTGTAGCTCAGAAATATTCATGGGTGCCGCAAGAATGCTTCTCTCGAATTACATATTTGCGGCTTTTCTGGCTGAAACCTTGGAGTTCTGAAGCTTCTCGGTCAACGACGCAAAACCTCTTTCGAAAGATCGTGCGTCGTTTAATCAGGGCCTGTGAATCAGGTCGTGAATTCACTTTAATCTTTAAAACACTATCCAGTGAGCCAAAACATGCACATAACATTTTTACATGTATTTATTTATTTTATGTAAAAACTGCGTCTTTATAATAATATCAGTAATATCAGTAGCATCAGCTATAATAATATCAATTAAGCAATAATATCAGTATTCATAAGAACATACCGATGCAGTGGATGCTGCCTTTAAACATCTACCGGTCTACCTGTGCTTTGTGTTTGGAAATGACGTCCTTTGGGCTCTAACTTGATGGATGAGACATAGCTTTTATTGATAGTGGCTATGTCGTACACCGAAAGCCTCTCTACTGGGTAAGTCAAAGTCGGCTGTGTCAGGATACTGAGTACGCCACTGGGACATAAAAAGACTGACTGAAATGTCAGTTAAATAAAA